>JAFLJL010018042.1:47500-71241 GCA_018398815.1 Conus ventricosus
TAATGTAATGTCTATCCACTTTACAGTGATCTTAGACAAAGACAATGTGTGTGTTCGTTCTTTAATGTAATGTCTATCCACTTTACAGTGATCTTAGACAAAGACAATGTGTGTGTTCGTTCTTTAATGTAATGTCTATCCACTTTACAGTGATCTTAGACAAAGACAATGTTGTGTTCGTTCTTTAATGTAATGTCTATCCACTTTACAGTGATCTTAGACAAAGACAATGTGTGTGTTCGTTCTTTAATGTAATGTCTATCCACTTTACAGTGATCTTAGACAAAGACAATGTGTGTGTTCGTTCTTTATGTAATGTCTATCCACTTTACAGTGATCTTAGACAAAGACAATGTGTGTGTTCGTTCTTTAATGTAATGTCTATCCACTTTACAGTGATCTTAGACAAAGACAATGTGTGTGTTCGTTCTTTAATGTAATGTCTATCCACTTACAGTGATCTTAGACAAAGACAATGTGTGTGTTTCGTTCTTTAATGTAATGTCTATCCACTTTACAGTGATCTTAGACAAAGACAATGTGTGTGTTCGTTCTTTAATGTAATGTCTATCCCCCTTTACAGTGATCTAGACAAAGACAATGTGTGTGTTCGTTCTTTAATGTAATGTCTATCCACTTTACAGTGATCTTAGACAAAGACAATGTGTGTGTTCGTTCTTTAATGTAATGTCTATCCACTTTACAGTGATCTTAGACAAAGACAATGTGTGTGTTCGTTCTTTAATGTAATGTCTATCCACTTACAGTGATCTTAGACAAAGACAATGTTTTGTGTTCGTTCTTTAATGTAATGTCTATCCACTTTACAGTGATCTTAGACAAAGACAATGTGTGTGTTCGTTCTTTAATGTAATGTCTATCCACTTTACAGTGATCTTAGACAAAGACAATGTGTGTGTTCGTTCTTTAATGTAATGTCTATCCACTTTACAGTGATCTTAGACAAAGACAATGTGTGTGTTCGTTCTTTAATGTAATGTCTATCCACTTTACAGTGATCTTAGACAAAGACAATGTGTGTGTTCGTTCTTTAATGAATGTCTATCCACTTTACAGTGATCTTAGACAAAGACAATGTGTGTGTTCGTTCTTTAATGTAATGTCTATCCACTTTACAGTGATCTTAGACAAAGACAATGTGTGTGTTCGTTCTTTAATGTAATGTCTATCCACTTTACAGTGATCTTAACAAAGACAATGTGTGTGTTCGTTTTTTTAATTAATGTCTATCCACTTTACAGTGATCTTAGACAAAGACAATGTGTGTGTTCGTTCTTTAATGTAATGTCTATCCACTTTACAGTGACTTAGACAAAGACAATGTGTGTGTTCGTTCTTTAATGTAATGTCTATCCACTTTACAGTGATCTTAGACAAAGACAATGTGTGTGTTCGTTCTTTAATGTAATGTCTATCCACTTTACAGTGATCTTAGACAAAGACAATGTGTTTTTCGTTCTTTAATGTAATGTCTATCCACTTTACGTGATCTTAGACAAAGACAATGTGTGTGTTCGTTCTTTAATGTAATGTCTATCCACTTTACAGTGATCTTAGACAAAGACAATGTGTTTGTTTTGTTTCTTTAATGTAATGTCTATCCACTTTACAGTGATCTTAGACAAAGACAATGTGTGTGTTCGTTCTTTAATGTAATGTCTATCCACTTTACAGTGATCTTAGACAAAGACAATGTGTGTGTTCGTTCTTTAATGGGAATGTCTATCCACTTTACAGTGATCTTAGACAAAGACAATGTGTGTGTTCGTTCTTTAATGTAATGTCTATCCACTTTACAGTGATCTTTAGACAAAGACAATGTGTTTTGTTCGTTCTTTAATGTAATGTCTATCCACTTTACAGTGATCTTAGACAAAGACAATGTGTGTGTTCGTTCTTTAATGTAATGTCTATCCACTTTACAGTGATCTTAGACAAAGACAATGTGTGTGTTCGTTCTTTAATGAATGTCTATCCACTTTACAGTGATCTTAGACAAAGACAATGTGTGTGTTCGTTCTTTAATGTAATGTCTATCCACTTTACAGTGATCTTAGACAAAGACAATGTGTGTGTTCGTTCTTTAATGTAATGTCTATCCACTTTACAGTGATCTTAGACAAAGACAATGTGTGTGTTCGTTCTTTAATGTAATGTCTATCCACTTTACATGATCTTAGACAAAGACAATGTGTGTGTTCGTTCTTTAATGTAATGTCTATCCACTTTACAGTGATCTTAGACAAAGACAATGTGTGTGTTCGTTCTTTAATGTAATGTCTATCCACTTTACAGTGATCTTAGACAAAAACAATGTGTGTGTTCGTTCTTTAATGTAATGTCTATCCACTTTACAGTGATCTTAGACAAAGACAATGTGTGTGTTTTGTTCTTTAATGTAATGTCTATCCACTTACAGTGATCTTAGACAAAGACAATGTGTGTGTTCGTTCTTAATGTAATGTCTATCCACTTTACAGTGATCTTAGACAAAGACAATGTGTGTGTTCGTTCTTTAATGTAATGTCTAATCCACTTTACAGTGATCTTAGACAAAGACAATGTGTGTTTCGTTCTTTAATGTAATGTCTATCCACTTTACAGTGATCTTAGACAAAGACAATGTGTGTGTTCGTTCTTTAATGTAATGTCTATCCACTTTACAGTGATCTTAGACCCAAAGACAATGTGTGTGTTCGTTCTTTAATGTAATGTCTATCCACTTTACAGTGATCTTAGACAAAGACAATGTGTGTGTTCGTTCTTTAATGTAATGTCTATCCACTTTACAGTGATCTTAGACAAAGACAATGTGTGTGTTCGTTCTTTAATGTAATGTCTATCCACTTTACAGTGATCTTAGACAAAGACAATGTGTGTGTTCGTTCTTTAATGTAATGTCTATCCACTTTACAGTGATCTTAGACAAAGACAATGTGTGTGTTTTGTTCTTTATGTAATGTCTATCCACTTTACAGTGATCTTAGACAAAGACAATGTGTGTGTTCGTTCTTTAATGTAATGTCTATCCACTTTACAGTGATCTTAGACAAAGACAATGTGTGTGTTTTGTTCTTTAATGTAATGTCTATCCACTTTACAGTGATCTTAGACAAAGACAATGTGTGTGTTCGTTCTTTATGTAATGTCTATCCACTTTACAGTGATCTTAGACAAAGACAATGTGTGTGTTCGTTCTTTAATGTAATGTCTAATCCACTTTACAGTGATCTTAGACAAAAACAATGTGTGTGTTCGTTCTTTAATGTAATGTCTATCCACTTTACAGTGATCTTAGACAAAGACAATGTGTGTGTTCGTTCTTTAATGTAATGTCTATCCACTTTACAGTGATCTTAGACAAAGACAATGTGTGTGTTCGTTCTTTAATGTAATGTCTATCCACTTTACAGTGATCTTAGACAAAAACAATGTGTGTGTTCGTTCTTTAATGTAATGTCTATCCACTTTACAGTGATCTTAGACAAAGACCAAAGTGTGTGTTCGTTCTTTAATGTAATGTCTATCCACTTTACAGTGATCTTAGACAAAGACAATGTGTGTGTTCGTTCTTTAATGTAATGTCTATCCACTTTACAGTGATCTTAGACAAAGACAATGTGTGTGTTCGTTCTTTAATGTAATGTCTATCCACTTTACAGTGATCTTAGACAAAGACAATGTTGTGTGTTCGTTCTTTAATGTAATGTCTATCCACTTTACAGTGATCTTAGACAAAGACAATGTGTGTGTTCGTTCTTTAATGTAATGTCTATCCACTTTACAGTGATCTTAGACAAAGACAATGTGTGTGTTCGTTCTTTAATGTAATGTCTATCCACTTACAGTGATCTTAGACAAAGACAATGTGTGTGTTCGTTCTTTAATGTAATGTCTATCCACTTTACAGTGATCTTAGACAAAGACAATGTGTGTGTTCGTTCTTTAATGTAATGTCTATCCACTTTACAGTGATCTTAGACAAAGACAATGTGTGTGTTCGTTCTTTAATGTAATGTCTATCCACTTTACAGTGATCTTAGACAAAGACAATGTGTGTGTTCGTTCTTTAATGTAATGTCTATCCACTTTACAGTGATCTTAGACAAAGACAATGTGTGTGTTCGTTCTTTAATGTAATGTCTATCCACTTTACAGTGATCTTAGACAAAGACAATGTGTGTGTTTCGTTCTTAATGTAATGTCTATCCACTTTACAGTGATCTTAGACAAAGACAATGTGTGTGTTTCGTTCTTTAATGTAATGTCTATCCACTTTACAGTGATCTTAGACAAAGACAATGTGTGTGTTCGTTCTTTAATGTAATGTCTATCCACTTTACAGTGATCTTAGACAAAGACAATGTGTGTGTTCGTTCTTTAATGTAATGTCTATCCACTTTACAGTGATCTTAGACAAAGACAATGTGTGTGTTCGTTCTTTAATGTAATGTCTATCCACTTTACAGTGATCTTAGACAAAGACAATGTGTGTGTTCGTTCTTTAATGTAATGTCTATCCACTTTACAGTGATCTTAGACAAAGACAATGTGTTGTTCGTTTTTTAAATGTAATGTTATCCACTTTCAGACTTAGACAAGATTTGTGTTCGTTCTTATTAAGTCTACCACTTTACGTGATCTTAGAAAAAGACAAGTGTGTTCGTTCTTTAATGTAATGTCTATCCACTTTCCCAGTGATTTTAGACAAAGACAATGTTGTGTTCGTTCTTAATGTAATGTCTATCCACTTTACAGTGATCTAGACAAAGACAATGTGTGTGTTCGTTCTTAATGTAATGTCTATCCACTTACAGTGATCTTAGACAAAGACAATGTGTGTGTTCGTTCTTTAATGTAATGTCTATCCACTTTACAGTGATCTTAGACAAAGACAATGTGTGTGTTCGTTCTTTAATGTAATGTCTATCCACTTTACAGTGATCTTAGACAAAGACAATGTGTGTGGTGTCGTTCTTTAATGTAATGTCTATCCACTTTACAGTGATCTTAGACAAAGACAATGTGTGTGTTCGTTCTTTAATGTAATGTCTATACCACTTTACAGTGATCTTAGACAAAGACAAGAGACAAACGAACAGGCAAATAAACAAACAAAGACAATATTATTTTTAAAAAAACATGTAAAAAGGGCCGGTGTATGTGTATGTCGTGTATGTGTGGGTGGAGGGGTGGGGGTGGCGGTGTGGGGGGGGGGGGCATAAATGCATGTGTTGTTTTTAAAATGTCATTAAAAGTGTATGGAGTGTGGAGGTTGTGTAGTATACTAATCTTTGCATGCATAGTCTATTTAATTAATGAGATACCAATAAGTGACTATCACTTTAAACCCCATTCTAATCTACCAGCATAACGGTAAACAACTTTAGCCTGGATTCATATCTGAGCATTAAAAAAAAATTGTTTTTAACCATTGACGTAATAAGAGAATAAATCAAACAAATAACTCGAGAAAAAAAATCAAAATAATGTCCAACTGGACTCTTAACAATTGCCCTAACTAGCTTCTATAGCCTTCGCTTCGTTTCCCCAAAATGTCCCAAAAATTCGCGATTGATGGGTTCAAATTTAATAAGCAAGTAGGTAAATATTTTTAGTATTCTGCAAAGAAAGATGACATGGAATGGAGTAATATTTTGGCCACAAATGCAAATGACATTTTTGCAATATTTTGTTTTGTATGCATCAAGTCTGAGTTCTAAAGATCAGACTCTTCAAAATCCGTTCCTGATGGAGATTGTGTCCCGTTTTAATATTTTACAAGCTTCTCTCTCTCTCTCCTCTCTCTCTCTCTCTCTCTCTCTCACTCTCTCTCTCTCTCTCTCTCTCTCTCTCTCTCTCTCTCCTCTGGAATCCCTCCCCTCCTCACCTCCCAACAGCAAGCCCCAAAAAGTGTGTGTCAGTGACCTTACAGTGACCCAGCTGACTGACTGGCTCAGTGGCCAGACTCCCTCAACTACCGTGAGACTGGCTGCATTCTGTTGGGATCCACGACTGTTAAGTCCAGCCTCAGCAGACAGTGCCATCAGCAGTGACAAGTGGAAAGACATTCTTTCCCAGTGCCGGAGGGTCTTCCCCAAAGCGTCACTGCTAGCTTCTGCCATCATGCCACCAGAGGCGACAACCCTTCAACCAGTCATCCGTCACAGCAACAGGAACCTGCAGCAGGTGGTGACGTTTTCACGGGACCCACTGCTGTGTGGGTGTGTGTGTGTGTGGTGTGGGGGTGTGTGTGTGTGTGTGCGGTGGGGTGTGGGGGTGGGGGTGTTTTTTGTTTCGTTTCCCTTTGGGTTTAAAAATTTTTTTTAAGGTTATCCCCCCCCCCCCCCCCCCCCCCCCCCCCTTTTTTTTTTTTTTTTTTTTTTTTTTTTTTTTTTTTTTTTTTTTTTTTTTTTTTTTTCCCCCCCATTTTTTGGTTGGGTTTTTTCTTGCTTTGCCCCAAAGGGTTTTGGGGGTTCCCCCCGGGTTTTTTAATGGTCCTATTTTTCCCCTTCCCCAATGAAATTAACCAAAGAAAGGGGTTTTGTGCGGGATTACCCAAAAACTTTTCGTAAATTTGCCCGAAAATTGTGGGGTTCCCTTTGGTTCGTTCCTATGTAGCCTTCCCCCTTTCTTTGGATTTAGAAAAAAAGGGTTTTGGAATTGAATTCTATTTTTTAAGGGTTTTTAGAAAAAGAAAGGGGGTTTTTTTAATTTTTGGAACCAATTTTAATTGTTTTGACAAAGCAAGGGGGTTGCATTTAAAAAATTTTTTTGGTATGGGGCCCCCTTTGGGGTTTTTTTGTTTTTTGGGCCCGGGCCCGAAGGGCCCGGATTTCCCCCCCTTTGGGGCACCCTTTTTTAAGGGGAGGGGCCAAAAATATAAGGGGTTTTGGGGGCCAAAGAAACAGATAATTTGGGGGAAATATTTTTTTTTCTCGCCCCTTCCTTGCCCCGGGGTTGTTTTTTTATAACGCTGTTTAAGGCGCCCTTTACGCCGGCAGGAATTTTTGGAAAGGGGGGAAAGGAATTACTTTGAAGGAAGAATGAAGAGAGGGAAAATTTAAATGGGGTTTGGTAAAAGGGGGAAAAGGCAAGAAAGTCTTGGTGTTATGGCCTTTGTTTGGGTTTGGGCCAGGGTGGGGGCGGACCGGCCACTTTCCCGCCCGGGGCACCCCTTTTGGGTTGAAACGGGAAATCATTGAGTAATTTTTTCCTTTTGGGGTTATTTTTTTTGTGCAGGGGTTTTTTGCCCCCACTGCTTTCAAGACAACCACGGGGGAGTGTAAAGGGGGAAAGGGATTTTTTTTTTTCTTTTTACGTGTAAATTTTTCGGTTTTAAAAAGTCCTTTTAAATTGGGAAAAACCCACCACCTTGTAGGACAAAAAAACACTTTTTTACCGGCCCCATGTTTGGGTATTTGAAACTCTTTGGACATTTAAAGGTGAAAATTGGATTTTATGAACCAGGGGACGGGCCGTTTACAATTAAAGGTAGCCGACCCCCTTTAGGAATTAAAAATAGGGAAATTTTTATTTTTTCGGGTGATTTGTAAATTGGCTTTTTTAAATGCCCCATTTTTTTGTGCCAAACAGGGGGGGGGGGACAAATTTAAACCCAAAGGGAATCCCCCAAACGGGTGAAAATCTTGCCTTTATGAAAAAAAATTTGGAGTTTCTTTTATTTTTTTTTCAAAATTTTGGAAAACCTTTTGAAGGGAAAATTTTCCACTAACCCTTTCCAAACAAGGGGGTTTTTGCTTCTTTTTTAAAAAATTTTTACGTTTTTTTGTCCCAGTTTTGGCCGGGGGAAAATGCCCAAAGCACCCAATTAATTTGTTTTTGCTTATAAATTTTTATTTTTTAAATTTTGGAAAAGCCCCAAGGGTTTGTTTCGTTTTTTTAAAATGGTAATGTTACCACTTTTAAAAAAATAAAATTTTAGTAAAAGCAAGGGGGGGTTTCTTTTCTTTTTAATGAAATGTCTACCCCTTTTTAAACAGTGATTTGGGACAAAGACAATGTGGGGTGTTCGTTTTTTTAATGAAAAGTTTATCCCCTTTACGGGATCTTGGGAAAAAGACAAGGGTGGGGTGTTCGTTTTTTAAAGGGTAATGTCTATCCCTTTAAGTGATTTTTAGCCCAAACAATGTGTGGGTTCGTTCTTTAATTTTAATGTCTACCCCTTTTTTCAGTTTTTTTAAAGACAAAGACAATGTGTGTGTTCGTTTTTTAAATTTGTAAATGTCTAACCCCCCTTTAAATTCTTAAGACCAAAACAATTTTGCCCCCCCCTTCCTTTTAATTTTAAACCCCCCCCCTTCCCCCCACTTTCCCCCCCCGTTGATTTTAAAGGCCCAAAGCCAATGTGTGTTTTCGTTTTTTTAATGTAATGTCTACCCATTTTTACGTGTTCTTGAAAAAGGGACAAGTGTGTGTTCGTTTTTTAATGTATTGTCTATCCACTTTACAGTGTCTTAGAAAAAAACTTGGGGGTGTTCTTTCCCTTTAATGAAAGGGTTTATCCTCTTACATGTTCCTTGACAAAAGCAATGTGGGGGTTTTCTTTCCCTTTTAAGGGAAAGGGTTCTTTCCACTTTACAGTTTTCTTAGAAAAAAGAAAATGGGGGTTTTCCCGTTTTTAATGTAAGGGCTATCCACTTTACATTTGATTTTTAGAAAAAGAAAATGGGGGGGTTCTTTCTTTTTTTTAAGTCTACCCCACTTTACAGTGATCTTGGGGACAAAGACAATGGGGTGTTTTTTCGTTCTTTAAATTTTATGGCTACCCTTTTTTACAGGTTTTTAGCAAACTAATGGGTGTTTTTCGTTTTTTTAAATTTTTTATGTTTTCCCCATTTTTTAACATTTTTTTCTTAGAAAAAGGACAATTTTGTGTGTTCTTTCTTTAAGGGTAATGTCTATCCACTTTACAGTGATCTTAAAAAAAAGAAAAATTTTTGTGGGTTCGTTCTTTAATGAAATTGTCTATCCCTTTACATTTTGTTCTTAGACAAGACAAGGTGTGTGTTCGTTTTTAAAAGAAATTTTTCTTCCATTTACAGTGATTTAGAAAAAAGAAAATGTTTTGGTTCGTTCTTTTTTTTTAAAGGTCTCCCCCTTTCGTGATCTTGGACAAAGAAAATGTGGTGTTCGTTCTTTTTTTGAAATTGTTTTTCCCTTTTTACGTGATCTTAGCAATGACAATGTGGGGTTCGTTTTTTAAATTTTAATTTATTTAACTTTCCCAGTGCCCTTAGCCAAAAGAAATTGTTGTGTTCTTTTTTTTAAATGTAATGTCTTTTTCCCTTTACAGTGATCTTACAAAGAAAATTTGTGTGGGGTTCGTTTTTAAGGTTTTGTCTATCCACTTTACAGTGTTTTAGCCCAAAGGGAAAATTGTTTTGTGTTCGTTCTTTTTTGTAATGTCTATCCATTTTCCCCCGTGTTCTTAGACAAAGAAAATTGTGGGTGTTGGGTTTTTTAATTGAAAGTCTACCCACTTTACGGGTTTTTCCTTGACAAAGTCAATGGGTTTTGTTGTTCTTTTTTTTAATGGTCTTTCCCTTTTAAAAGGGACCCTTTGGAAAAAGACAATGGGTTGTTCGTTTTTTAAAATTGAAATTGTCTTCCCTTTACGTGTTTTTCCCCCAAAGGACAATGTTTTGTTTTTCGATCTTTAAGGAAAATGTCTACCCCTTTTTTTACAGTGTCTTGCAAAGACAATGTGTGTGTTTCGTTTTTTAATGAAATTGTTTTTTCCATTTTACTTTTGTTTTTAAAGAAAAAAGGAAAAATGTTTTTGTGTTCGTTTTTTTGTAATGTTACCCCCCTTTTTTTTCCAGTGATCTTGGGAAAAAGGGGAAAAAGTGTGTGTTCGTTTTTTTAATTTTAATGTCTATCCCTTTACGTGTTTTTGCAAAGAAAATTGTTGTGTTGTTTTTTTAATGTAATTTTCAAATCCATTTTTCAGTGATCTTAGACAAAGACAATGTGTGTGTTGTTCTTTAAGGAAAGGGTCTATCCCTTTACGTGTTTTTAGACAAAGGGACAATGGGGGGGTTTTCTTTCCCTTTAAATTTTAAGGGGTTCTATCCTTTACAGTAAATCTTAGCCCCAAAGAAAATTGGGTGTGTTCGTTCTTTATTTTTAATGTCTACCCACTTTACGTGATCTTAGACAAGATAATGTGGGTGTTCTTTTTCTTTAATTTTGCCCTTCCCTTTTTTACGTGTCTTAGAAAAAGAAAATTGGGTGGGTTCGTTTTTTTAATTTTAATGTCTTTCCCCCTTTCCGTGATTTTTGCAAAGAAAAATGTGTGTGTTCGTTTTTTAAAGGTAATGTCTATCCACTTTCCCAGTGTTCTTAGAAAAGAAATGTGTGTGTTCGTTTTTTAAATTGAAAGGGAAATTAAATTTACGTGTTTTTTGACAAAGCAATGGTGTGTTCGTTCTTTTAATGTAATGTCTACCCAATTTCAGTGATCTTAGACAAAGACAATGTGGTCGTTGTCTTTTTTTTTGGCTATCCCTTTAAGTAAATCTTAGAAAAAGGGGACGGGGGTTTTGGGTTCGTTTTTTTTTAGGGAATTTTTGTCTATCCCCCTTTACGGTTCTTGCAAGACATTGTGTGTGTTTTTTTTTTTAAATTTTAATGTCTTTCCACTTTACAGTGCCCTTAGCCCAAAGCAATGTGGGGTGTTGGGTTTTTAAGGGAAGGTCTATCCACTTTACGTGTTTTTAGACAAAAACAATGTTTTTGGTGGTGGTTCTTTAATTTTAATGTCTTCCACTTTACAGTGATCTTGAAAAAGCCTTTGTGTGTTTTCCCGTTTTTTAAATTTTAGGGTTTTACCACTTTTACAGGTTCTTGACAAGAAAAGGGTGGGGGTTCGTTTTTTAAATGAAAGGGTCTATCCACTTTACAGTGTTCTTAGAAAAAGAAAATGGGTGGGTTCGTTCTTTAATGTAATGTATATCCCTTTCCCGGGGCCTTGGGAAAAAAGCAATGTGTGTTTTTCGTTCTTTTTTGAAATTTGTTATCCTTTTTTCTGTTCTTAGAAAAAGAAAATTTGTGGGTGTTCTTTTCTTTAATGAAATTTTGGCAAATCCCTTTACAGTGATCTTGGGCCCAAAGAACTTTTGTGTGGGGTTTTTTTTATTAATGTCTTCCACTTTCATGATTTTAGACAAAGACTGTGTTTGTTCTTCCCTTTAAGGGTTTGTTATCCACTTTACAGTGATTTGGGGCCAAAGAAAATTGGGGGCCCCCAAAATTTTAAAAACCCCCCCCCCCCCCCCCCCCCACCCCCCCCCCCCCCCCCCCCCCCCCCCCAATTTTTTTTCCAATTAATTCCCCCCCCCCCCCCCCTTTACCCCCCTTCCCCAACCCCCCCCCCCCTTGGGGGTGTTCTTTCTTTAATGTAATGTTCTTTTCCACTTTACTTGAATCTTGGGACAAAGAAAATTTTTGGGGGTGTTCGTTTTTTAAATGTAATGTTTTTCCCCTTTCGTGATCTTAGAAAAAGACTTTGTGTGTGTTCGTTCTTTTAATGGTCTATCCCTTTCCCAGTGATCTTAGACAAGGGGCCCAATTGGGGGTTTTCCCTTTTTTTTTAAAGGTAATGTTACCCACTTTACAGTGTTTTTTAGTCAAAGACAATGTGGGGTTTTTGGGTTCTTTAATGTAAGGGCTACCCCTTTTTTTCATTTGGTTTGAAAAAAGCAATGTGTTGTTTCGTTCTTTAAAGGGAAAGTCTATCCTTTCAGTGATCTTGGGCCCAAGAAAAATTTGTGGGGTTGGGTTTTTTATTTTTTTGGGCTATCCCTTTTCAGTGTTCTTAGACAAAAAATGTGGGGTTTTCGGTTTTTAAAGGGAATTTTAATACTTTCCGTGTTTTTTGGACAAAGACAATGTGTGGGGTTCGTTCTTTTTTTTTGGGTCTTTCCCTTTCATTGTCTTAGACAAAGACTTTGTGGTTTTCTTTTCTTTTTTGAAAGGGGTTTTCCCAATTTCAGGGTTTTTAGAAAAAGGGCTTTTTTGTGTGTTCGTTCTTTTTTTTAAGGTTTTCCCCTTTTTACGTGTTCTTAGGACAAAGAAATGGTGGGGTTTTTCCGTTCTTTAAGGGTTTTTGGTCTATCCATTTACGTGATTTAGAAAAAGGACAATGTGTGTGTTCTTTCTTTTTTTTGGA
Source organism: Conus ventricosus (assembly GCA_018398815.1). NCBI lineage: Eukaryota > Metazoa > Mollusca > Gastropoda > Neogastropoda > Conidae > Conus > Conus ventricosus. Next base: position 59,715 of record JAFLJL010018042.1, read on the forward strand.
ATGTTACCCCTTTTTTCATTTGTCTTAGCCAAAGGACAATGTGGGGGGTTCGTTTTTAAAAAATGTAAGGGTTTTTCCCCTTTTTACGGGGATCTTGAAAAGGGGCCCCAATGTGTGTTTTCGTTTTTTTTAATGTAATGTCTATCCATTTTTCCCCGTGTTTTGACAAAGAAAATTGTGGGTGTTCTTTTCTTTAATTTTAATGTCTATCCCCTTTCAGTGTTCTTAGACAAAGCTTAAGGGTTTTGGGTTCGTTTTTTAAATTGTTTTGTCTACCCCACTTTACGTGATTTTTGGGACAAAGCTTTTTGTGTGTTCTTTTCTTTTTTGTAATGTCTACCCCTTTTTCGTGATTTTAGCCCAATGCAATGTGGGGGTTTCGTTTTTGAATTTTTGGTCTATCATTTCCCTTGATCTTAGACAAAGACAAGGGGTGTGTTTTTTCGTTTTTTTTTTTGAAATGTCTTTCCATTTCGGACCCTTTGAAAAGGGGAACTGTGGGGGTGTTGTTTTTTTAAATGTAAGGTCTATCCATTTTAAACCGAGATCTTAGAAAAAGAAAAATGTGTGTGTTCTTTCCCTTTAAATTTTAATGTTACCCATTTTTCCAGTTTTTCTTAGCAAAGAAAATGTGTGTTTTTTCGTTTTTTTAAATTGAAATTTTCTTTTCCCTTAAGTGATTTTTTAGAAAAAGAAAAATGTTTTGGGTTTGGGTTTTTTAATTTTGGGCCTTTTCCATTTTTTCCAGTGATCTTAGACAAAGAAATTTGGGGGTTTTTTTTTTTTTGGGTTTCTTTTTTAATGGCTATCCCTTTTCCAGTGTTTTTTTAGACAAAGACAATGTGTGTGTTCGTTTTTTTAATTTTTGGGCTATCCCCTTTTCGTGTTTGGGAAAAAGACATTGTGGGGTTCGTTTTTAAATTTTTAAGGGTCTACCCAAATTTACAGTGATTTGGGCCAAAGGAATTTTTGTGTGTTGTTCGTTAAAGTAATGTTTCCACTTTCCAGTGATCTTAGCAAAGACAATGTGTGTGTTCGTTTTTTTAATGAAAATGTTTTTCCATTTTTACGTGTTTCCTTGCCAAAGGCCCAAATTTTTTGTGTTTTTGTTCTTTTTTGAAATTTTTAAATCCCTTTCCCAGTGATCTTAGACAAAGAAAATTGTGTGTGTTCGTTTTTTAATGAAAGGTCTACCCAACTTTACGGGTGTTCTTGGGAAAAAGCAATGGGTGTGTTCGTTCTTTAATGTAATGTTACCACTTTACGTGATTTAGACAAAGACAATGGTGTGTTGTTTTTTTAATGTAAGGTCTATCCATTTTTAAGGGTGATCTGGGACAAAGAAATGTGTGTTTTTCGTTTTTTAAATGTAATGTCTACCCACTTTACGTGTCTTAGAAAAAGAAAAATGTGTGTGTTGTTTTTTAAATGTAAGGGTTCCCCCACTTTACGGGGATTTGGGAAAAAGGGACAGAGAAAAATTTTGGGAAACAGGCAAAAAACCCCAAAAAAAAGCCCAATTAATTTTTTTAAAAAAAAATTTAAAAATTTAAAGGGGCCGGTTTTTATTGTATGTCGTGTTTGTGTGGGGTGGGGGGGGGGGGGTGGGCCGGGGGGGGGGGGGGGGGGAATAAATGAGGGTTTTTTAAAAAAATTTTCAAAAAAAGGGTATGGAGTGTGGAGGTTGTGTAGTATAAAAATCTTTGCTTTCCCATTTTTCTATTTCATTAATGAGTTCCCAATTTTAAGTGACTATCTTTTTAAACCCCATTCAAAAACAAACAGCAAAACCCGGAAAACCAACTTTGCCTGGATTCATATTGGCAAAAAAAAAAAATTGTTTTTCCCCTTGACGTAAAAAAGGGAAAAAAACCCAAAAAAATTTAACTCGAAAATAAAAATTTAAATGCCCCCAATGGACTTTTAACAATTCCCCTTTTCAGTTCTATCCCCTTTTCGCTTCTTTCCCCAAAATGCCCCAAAAATTCCCGCGTTTGTTTGGGTTTCCCCAATTTTTAAATAAGCAAGTGGGTTTAAATTTGGGTTTTTATTTATTTCTGCAAAGAAAGAGGGGCCATGGAAATGGGTAATTTTTTGGGCCCACAAATCAAAATTAAACTTTTTTGAAATTTTTTTGTTTTGTAGGCCAATTTCCGGTCTAAAGATCCCCCCTCTTCAAACCCGGGCCCTTGATGGGGGATTGGTCCCTTTTTATATTTTAAAGTTTCCCTCTTTTCTCTCTCTCTCTCTCTCTCCTCTCTCTCTCTCTCTTCTTCTCTCCTCTCTTTTCTCTCTCTTTTGGGGATCCCCCGCCCTACCCCCCAAACCCAGCAACCCCCAAAAAGTGTGTGTCAGTGCCCCTTTCCCCGTGCCCCCCTGACTGACGGGCCCTTCAGTGGCCAGCTCCCTAATTTACCGTGAGCTGGGAGTTTTTGTTGGGACCCACGATGTTGAAAGTCCCCCTCAGCAGACGTGCCATCGCAGTGCAAGGGAAAAGAATTTTTTTCCCCATCCCGGGGAGGGTTTCCCCCAAAGCGTCCTGCTAGCTTCTGCCATAAAAGGCCGGAGGACACACCCCTTAAACCCCTTTTCATCCGTCACAGCAACGGGGAAACCCCTGCAGCAGGTGTGGGACGGTATGGGTGTGCACTTCAGGGCCCCCCTTGCTGTTTCCCCACCAGCAGTGGGCCCCCCGAATGGCTTGGGTCCCCAAAATCCCTTTTTCTGCCAACGAGAAAGGGGACCCGCCTTGCTGAAAATCTTTTTGGCTACGAAAAGGCAGCCAGATCGGCACAAAGGGGGCAGTGCCCAACGGGCCTCGCCCCACTGGCCGTTCTCCTTTTCCCCCCTTTTGGGCATCCCCGCTCTTTAAATCCCCCCGCCCTTTACCTATCCCGCTTTGTTAAAAACCCAAATAAACCCACCCAACAAGCCCTCTAAACCCCCAAAACCCCCCTCTATTTCCCCCTTTCTCCGGCCGACCCCCATTCTGGAGTTTTTTCCCCCCCTCCCTACCCCCACTTTTAAACCCCCACCCCCCCCCTCCGACGACCGGACAGAAAACCCCATTTGCCCGCGGGGACTCGTGTATGGTTGGCTTTATTAGAGGGGACCAAACCTCCCCTACAGCACCCCCCCGGGCCCCCCTTTCTGTGTATCCCTTTTTTTTCCCCCTTTTTTTTGCGTAGTTTCCCACCTGTTTTTTGGGCAGGGGCCAACACTTCATGCCACTGCCCCCCAAATTTGGCCGTTTTAAAACTTGTTTATTTGGGGTGTGGTGTGTGTGTGGTGGGTGTGTGTGTGTTTTTGTCCCGTTTGCTTGCGTGCGTGGGGTGCGGGGTTTGCGTGCTTTTGCGTGTGTGTGTGTGTGTGTGTGTTTTGGGGGGTGTGTGTTGTGTGGGGTGCTTTGGTTTGGGGTTGCTATTTGTAAATATACACTCGTGTGGAAGTCCCAGAGTTTGAACTAAAAGCATCGGGGCAAACCCGGGTGAAAATTTTCCGATTTCCCGACTTTTGATAAATGGAAAAAAAAAATTTGGTTGCGAACTAAATTTTTTACCCATTTTGAAGAAGAGAGACTTTTATCTTTTTTTTTTTTGTCCCTAAAATGGTGTGTGAGCAGCTCAAAAAAACCTGTGGTGTAGAAAAGCTTCGGTGACATTCTTCGGTGCCCATTTGAAAAGGTTTTCTTTAACTTTGTGTTTTTAATTTTTTTCCCCCTTTTCTTATTCTTTAAATCCTTTTTCATTGGCATTTTTGGTTTGGTGTGAAAGTGTGTTTTTTCAAACTTATTTTTTTAGTTTTCACTTGCGTGTTTTCATATTTTTCCCCTTTTTGAATTGAAGAATAAGTTGTTGTGTTGTTTTTCCATACGGAAAATTTGAGTTTGTATTCAGGGTGTTTTCCTTTTGCTATATTTTTTTTAAAGTTGTATATTTTTTTTAAAGTTCCCAAAAATGGTGCAATCATCTTAAAAATCGGCCACAGGAAGACGACTACTTTATTGGACTTTTTTAATATAAACCATTTTTAAAAAAAAGGGTTTTGGGAAAGGTACCCACTTTTTGTTTAAAAAAAAAGAAAAAACCCTTTTTTATTTTTGGTTCAGGACCCCAAGCTTTCAGATTTTTGCCCCTGATGCCATTTGTTTTTATCCCCGGGCTACAATATTGTCCGAGAGATCCCCCCGAACCCAAATTTACGGTTTACTTTACGTTCATGAACTTTTAAATGCCCAACGTTTGTATGACTTGGGGTTTTTTGGAAATTAAAGCAGTTTGGTATTTAAATCAAGTTGAAGGAAAAAAAACCGACCCAAAATGGTTTTGTAATCAAAAACCCGGGGGGAAATGTTTTTGGGGATGGCAAGTTTACGGCATGATGGGTGAAGCATGCTTGAGGCCACAGAATTAATACTTTGGGTTTGATTTAAAAATTGTTCTTTTGGAAGGGGCCCCAAAACCCTCATGGTCAGATAGGGACTACCCCCGAAAAACCCCCTTTCCCCAAAATTTATAGCCCTCCCAACCGGAGTAAACATTCATTTGAAAACTTTAATTGACCACTTCTTTTCTTTTAAACCCCAAAAAAACCCGTCTTTTAGAAATGTGTCCCTTTGAATGGATGCAGCGCCCCTTTTCCAGTAGCTTTAAAGTGGAAAAGAAGGGAAAAAAAATTTCCAAAAAAGGGCCCCAAAAACATTTCACTTACAGATCTTTTGGCCCTTTTCCAAAAAGATCCTTTCTCCTGACCTTGTTTTCCCCCTTTTTAAATGGTTAAAAAATTACACTGATCCAGGGGGAAAGCGTTTTGAGTTGGCTACACACTTTTTAATTTCGTTTATGACAAGTGCCCCTTTAAAAACCGCGTCGATTTTTAAAACTTTAGTGCCCAACCAAAGTGGATGATGATGAAATACAAGCTGCTTGTTTTTTTAGGGGGCGATCGGCTTGAAGGCAAAAGGGAGTCGGTTGGTTTTAAACCCCCACCGTAAAAAAAGTCAATTCCTAAAAAGGGGGACACCCCAAAAAATTAAATTTTTTTTGGGGAAACTTGTAGCCAAAAAAAAAAATTTTCGAAAAGTCCTTTATGGCAAGCAAAAAAAGAACTTACAAAAAAAAAACTTCCGTAAAAGAAAAAGTCCTTACCCCCAAAAAACAAATGAACTCAAAAAACTTTACAACTTTTTGCTAAAACACTTTGTCAAAAAAAAGGAATACGGGACTCAAATGTTTTTAAACAAAAATTTTAAAAACCCTTTTGTTTTTGTAATAAAAATTTCTTTTCCAGCAAACACCAGTTCCCCTTTGCCCGGGTTAGTGAAGTTTGCCAAAGCTTTTGCCTTTAAAGCAAAAGGGAAGCGCAAATTTGAGGGAATTGAGGGAAAAAATTACTGAAAACTATCAGCCCCTGTAATATGTAAAACTTTAAACCTCATTTAAATTTTTTCCCCTTGATAAAGGCCCTTTTCCCCCTCAGTTCAAAGTTGCAAAAAGTTATCCCCTTTTTTCCCAAATTTGGAGCCCCAAATCTAAACCTTCAAAATACGCCCTATACCCATTTTGCCAGTTTGTCCCCCCTTGGAAAAAAACCAAAATAAGCTTTCTTTGCCCCCATTTTAACTCCCCAACCTACTAAAAAAAATCAATCGGGTTTGGAAAAATCATTCTTGCCCTTCCCGCGATTCCCCAAACCTGGGTAGATAAAAGGTACCCGTTTTTTAAATGAGAATAAATTTTTGGGGCCCGCACTTTTTTTGTTGTTTTTGCAAAGGTTTTGATGTCTTTGCCCAAAAATTGTTATGCAGGAAGCTTTTAAATAGGGTTTAAAAAAAGGGAAAATTCCCTTCCAATGAAAAAATTCATTCCGGAAAAGCCAAAAACCCAAATTTCGTTTGTGTCAACAAAAATTTTTAAGAGAAGTTACCTACCCAAAACATGGCTTCCCCAGGGTTCTGTGTTAGGTCCTTTGCTGTTCTCAGTTTATAAAAAAGGGATCTCCCCCCTTTTTTTTGGGTTTTAATTGAATCTTTTTGTGATGATCCCCACTTTTCCATAAGTGCCCAGCTTGGAAGCTTTTTTTCATTCTTTTACGAAAAATGTAATATCTTAAGTAAGGGGTTTGCAATGTAAATCAGGGTTCACTGAACCCTTTAAAAAAAAACAAAAAAATGCTGATAAAAAAGGCAGAGAAGCAAAACATAACCAAAACCCCCAATCTTTTTTTATTATAATCAGGAAATTGAAGTGGTGGATAGCCATCGGAATTTGGTGTATATGTTGATAATAAACTTTCTTGGGCTCATCACCTTCGCAGTTTGGGAAATTTACTCCCGACCCAACCTTTTCAGTGTGAAGATTTAAACATTTCTTAAACCTTATTTCAGGAAATTTTTCCCACAGCACATATCTTTCTTCAAAAATTAATTTTTCAACACTATTTGTTTCCCCTAGTGCTTTAAAGCCCTGAAACCTTTAGAGTGTCTACAAAAGGCAAATTTAAACCCTTTTTATTAAAATCCCTAGTCTTAGTGAAGGGGGGGTTATAAATAAAGGGGGGGTCTTCCGTTCAAGAAATGTTTGCTGTCACAAAAAGTCCCGCTTTTGCAAAAAATTTCATGGGGTTTGCCCAGAAACTCTTTAGTCCCCAAAATTTTCAAAAAACCCTGGGATTCAACCAAAAATTCAGGTTCCCCACCAGAATTGATCTATTTAAATAAGCTTATCTTACTAAAGGGAGCGTGGTTTGGGGAAATTTACTTCCACTTTCATTTCCCATGTATTTTATTACCCAATCCTTCAGGGAAAAAAATAATTCCCCCATTTCACGCAGGGGCCCTTTTATTAGAAAAAAAAAAAACATAAATACCAGGGCAAACCCCTTTTTTGCTGAAAATTTTAAATATAGCCGTTTTCCTTTTTCCCGATGTTTTTAAAAACGATAATGATTTAAAAAAAGGGGATAAGGTTACTATTGGGGAAAATTTAAAGATTTTAAAACATTTTTGAGGGAATTTAGTATTGTTTGGGCGCTGGTTTTTTTTGGTGCTTTTTTCACGAATAGTTGATTTTTTTAAAACTTTTATTTCTTTTAGCACTGTAACTGCAAGGTGGGATAAATGTTTTGTCGGGGTTATGTTGATATATTTATGTTTAAAATTTTTTTTATTCCTTTATAGTAAAGTTTAGCATGTGATATTTTGGTGAAAAATGGAATTATAATCTCCTCTTCTCTTTTCTCTTCTCTCCTTTTCCCCCCCCTTTTCTCTCTCTCTTTTTTCTCCCCTCTTTTCTCTTCGTTTATACGGCTGCGTTTCGTTTGGGTTGTCGCCCTTAAATTTAAAAATTATAAATTTGGGTTGTGTATGAATGGTAAAAAAGAAAACAAAAAAAGATGGGGGGAAAAGGGAAATATAATTTATCTCCTTTGTCTTTTCTCCCTTTTCTCTCTTCCCCCTCTCTCTTTTCTCTCTCTCTCTCCTCTTTTCTGTCTTCTTCTCTTTTCTCCCCTCTCTCTCTCTCTCTCTCACAAACCCCCACACACACACACACACACACACCCCCACACACACCCACACAAAACACACACTACACGCACACAGCACGCGCGCGCGCGCGCACCCCGCACACACGCCCCAACACAACACACACATACACCCCACGCATCCCTGAAAAATAAATTTTTATAATTTTTTGATGCTAGGTTTTTTGCTGCTTACTGTTTAAATTTATTGTTCGTTTTTGGGTTTTTCCCTTTTAAAACCCCATCATAAAATGTAAAAAAAGGGAAAAATGTTGTTTTTATTGAAAGCATTTTAATTGTCTTTGTTTAATTTTTTTAGCAGGTTGTTGTTGTTAAATTTTTTACAAAAAGGGTGTAATTTTTCTTTCTTCTCTCCTCCCCTTTCTCCCCCCTCTTTTCCTCTCCCCTTCTCTCTCTCTTCTCTCTCCCCTTTGATAGGAGGATCGCTTATTCCTTCTGTGTGTGCTAAAATTTTTTTTTTCTTTGTAAAACAATTTCTTTATTTTGTTTGGGTTTTTTAATCGGGTTTCCTTTTTCCCTTTTTAAAATAAAATTTCGCCCCCGAACTGTTAATGCATAAATTTTTAATGTTGTGAAAATTTTTGTGTGTTTGTTAAAAGTTTTTTTAAAATTTTCGTTTGTAGTCATAAATTGTCCTTTAAAGGGGCAAGGGGGCCCCCTGAAAAAAGCATTTTGGGTTTTCTTTTTGGGTTTTTTTGGAAATAAAGGTTTATCATTTTCACATCTCTCTTTTCTCTCTCTCTCTCTCTCTTCTCTCTCTCTCTTTTCTCTTTCTTCTGTGGGTGTGTGTGTGTGTTTTTGTGTGTGTGGTGCGTGCGTTTCGTGCGTGCGTCGTGCGTTTCGTGCGTGCGTGCGTGCGTGCGTGGTGCGTGCGTGCGTGCGGTTTCGTGCGGCGCGCGCGGCGCGCCGCGCGCGCGCGGTTTGGGGGGTGTGTGTGTGTTGTGTGTGTGTGTGTGTGTGTTTTGTGGGTGTGTGTGTGTTACATACGTACTTAAAAAAGGAATGGATTTGGGTTTCCCCTTTTTGCCCGTCCCCGCACCCAAAAAGACCCAAATTTTACCTGAAACGAAGTTGAGTTGAAAAACATCGTCAAACATTTTTATTTCCCCATTCCAACAAAACCGTTCCTGTGAGTAAATGGTTTTTTTTGTGACATCGGAAATTCCCGGGGGCCCTTGCTCCCCGGAAACTTGTTTTGTCAGTGCGTGCTTAAAAAAGGTCACTGACCACGCTGGGGGTTTTTTGAGGGGGGGACCCGGTTTTTCCCAAAAAGGGTGCCCAAAATTTTTTGGGGGCTTTTGTGTAATGTTTTTTTAAAGGTATTTATAGAGCGTTTACCCCGCGAGAGCCAAAAACGCATAGTACAGAAAATGATAAAATACTAATTCTAACTCAAGCGGGGGGCCCCGCGCGCCCCCCGCTCTCACAACAACACAACACACACCCCAAAACACACCAAAACCACACACACACAACCCCCCACACCACGAAGAACAAAAAACCAACACGCGACAGAACAGAGCGCGTAAAAAAGCCGACTGCGGCCCCGGATGGGGATATTGTGAATTTAGTCGGAGGGGAAAAAATTGGGGTCTTTTGGGGCGTTTTAAAGTCTTTAACGAGTCGTGTTAGCAGAGAAGGGAAAGGAGACCATTCCCCAGAGCCCGGTGCCCGGGGAAAAGAAAGATTTTTGGCTGAGTTTCGGGGAGCGGAGAGGGGAACCCCCAAACCGACGAGAAACGGTGGATGAGCGTTTTGGTCCCTGAGGGGAAAAGGGGGGAGGTAAAAGAGGTGGGGGGAAGGGGGGGGGGGGGGGGGGGTTTGGGGGGGCAGGTGAAGGGGGGGGGCGTGGTTGGGGTTTTTGTACGTTGAAAAGGGCAGTTCAAGTCGAAAGGGCGGAGGAGGTTTGGGGAGGGTGAAAGGGACGAAGTGAAACCCGTGTGTGTGTTGGTGTGTGTGTGTGTTTTGTGTGTGTGTGTGTGTGTGTGTGGGGTGTGGTTGGGTGTGTTTGTGTATGTGTGTGTTGTGTGTTTCGTGGGTGTGTCGTTTTGGGGTGTGTGGTGTGTGTGTTTCGTGCGTGCTTGGTGCGTTGGGGGCGGGATGCAAAGTGTGGTGCAAAGTCGGGGCGTGGTGAGTGTGTGTGTATGTGTGGTGTGTTTTTGTGTGTGGGTGTGTGTGTGTTGGGGTGGGGGGCATGTGTGCGTGTGTGTGTGGGGTGGTGCGTGCGTGGTTTGGGGCTGTGGTGCGGTGTGTGGGTGTGTGTGGGGTGGTGTGTGTGTGGTGGGTGTGTGTGATTTCGGAAGTTTTCTTGCGCACTCTTAAGCGTGTAATTTCGGGGTGTGTGTGTGTGTGTGTGTGTGTTTTGTGTGGGTGTGTGTGTGTGTGTGTGTGTGGGGTTTTGGGGCCCCGCGCTTGGGTTTTTTTTTCTTCTCTCATACATGTGGATTTTAAAAATATATGTTGTGTGTGTGTGTGTGTGTGTGTGGGTGGGGTGTGTGTGTGTGTTTTGTGTGTGTTGTGGGGCGCGCGTGCGTTTCGTGTGTTTGGGGGGGGGGTTGTGTGGGGGGTGCGGGGGTGTGGTGTGTGTGTGTGTGTGTGTGGGTTTTGTGTGTGTGTGTGTGGGTGTGTGTGTGTGCGTGGTGTGTGTTGTGTTGTGCCCTGGGGGGGGTGTGTGTGGTGGTTGTGGTGTTTTGGGTGGGGTTTTTTGTGTGTGTGTGTGTGTGTGGGTGTGTGTTAAAGAGGAAAAGTGTGTGTGCGTGGTGTTGGGGTGTGTGTGGTGTGTGGGTGTGTTGTGGGGTGTGGTGTGTGTGTGTGTGGGGGTTGCGTGCGGCGTGCGTGCGTGGGGTGGGGTGTTGTGTGGGGTGGTGCGGGGGTGTTTTGTGTGTGTGTGTGTGGGTGTGTGTGTGGGTGTGTGGGGGTGTTGTGTGAGGGGGTGCGTGCGTGCGTGCGTTTGGGGCGTGCGTGGTGGTGCGTGGTGTGTGTGTGTGTTTTGTGTGTTTTTGGGGGTGTGTTTTGGGGGGGTGTGTGTACGTAAAGGGAATTTTTTGGTGTCGTGTGTGTTTTTTGTGTGGGGGGTGTGTGGGTGTTGTGTGTTTGTGTGTGTGTGTGTGTGTGTGCATTTCGTGTGTGTGGTTTTGTCTGTGTTTGGGTGTTGTGTGTGGGTGTTGTGTGTGTGTCAGTGTGTGTGTGTTGTTTTTGTGTGTTAGTGAGTGTGTGTGTTTTGGGGGAGTGTGTTTTGGTGTGTGTGGTTTTGTGTGGGGTGTGTGTGGGGGTTTTGTGTGTGGTGTGTGGGTGGGGGGGGGTGGTGTTTGTGTGGGTGTTAAGAGGGGAAAGTGTTTTTGTGTGTGTGGTGTGTGTTGTGTGGGGTGTGGTGTGTGTGTGTGTGGGTGTTGTTTTGGTTTTTTGTGTGTGTGCGTGAAGTGTGTATGTGTTTTTATTTTTGTGTGTGGTGTGTGTGTTGGGGGGTTGTGTGTGCGCGCGGCGGCGTGCGTGGGGTGCGTGTGTGTGTGTGTGTGTGTTTTGTGTGGGTGGTGTGTGTGTGTTTGAGTGTGTGTGTTGTTTGTTGGTTGTGTGCATGTTCGTGTGATATAACCCGCCCGTGACTGGGAATTTCGCCCCAATCCTCAAAGAACAAAGTTGTTTTTTCTAAGTACCGTCTATCTGTCTCCAGGATCTTGCCCCGGAACAAACACCCCCAGGACAACCCCCACTTTTTAACAACCACACACAACCCCACACAACCCAACACACACCACCCCACAACATACAAACCCACCAAAACCCCATTCCTCTTAAAAAATGACCCCAACACCCAAAACCACACACACACACACACACACAACCCCCCAACACCACCCAAAAGCCGCACGCACGCCGCACCCGAGACGACGCCAAAAACACAAAAACACCCGCCCGAGCCCGCCCCCAGCCCCAAACCACACAAACCCCACACAAACACAATCCCACCCAAAACCCCCACCCCACC
>JAFLJL010018043.1:0-7500 GCA_018398815.1 Conus ventricosus
TTTTGTTGGGTCATTGTCATTGTGAGGAGGATTTTTTTCCCCTTGTGCTTGTTCCTTTAGTATTTATATATATTCATGCATTTATTTATCTAAAAAGATCAAGCTTAAAGTCTCCGTAACCTAATGGCTGTAGGGACAGTGAACTGTCAGAGGTCACTGTGTCTAGGGTAATGGCACGATGAAAGGCGGTGCCCATCTGTTCTCATTTGCCGCCTTAACTTTCTCTGACCTGAAATAAGCACCAATTTACTGCTGGGTGGACAGAAAGTCTTTTTAACCCGAGAAAAGTTCAGCCCCACAATGGGTTTGAACTCACAAACCCGTCCAGTCCCACAGACAAACGCTCTAATTGGTTACAGCCCCACTTACTCAGTCCTTGCATTCAAATTCAAGGTGAAAATCAAAAACCAAGTCCACCACGCCACAGGGACGTCACCAGCTCGGCCGTCGTGTCATGATTTTGGGTTTGGTTGCTGGTTTTATTTTTCTTTCTTTCATGATCTGATCTGTTTAGGATTTCTTCCTCCCCCCCCCCCCCCCCCCCTCCCCCCCCCTCCCCCCCCCCCCCCCCCCATGAATTTGACGGCCATGACAAGGTTTTTATTTTGTGTGGTCGGCTGGTCGGGTGAAACTAAAAACTATCAACAGTCCACAAGGTTAACATGTTATATACCGGGGTCCAAATGGTCTTGTTTGCAAGTCAGTCGTTCTTCTTGTTCCCACAAGTTCCTGGGTTCAGTCCCCACTCTCGACCGCCACTTCAAACAAACTTTCCCTTCAGAGTGAACTTTTGTGTTTTGTGTGCAGACTCCGGTCTCTCTATCCCCCTCCCCCTTCTACCCACCCCACCCCACCCCTCCCAACTCCAGTCCATCAGATTTGACTTTAAAGAGAGGTCATGTGCGTAAATGCATGTGTAGAAAAGAAAAAATCTTGCATGCATATTAAACCCCATTCTTCCTCTCGGAAAAAAGTTGCCTATCCTGCGCGGTGAAGGGGGGGCGGGAGTGGGGGGGGGGGGGGGGGGGGGGGGGGGGTGGAGGGGGGAATGGATGACACGAAAATGGACCATACATACATGCACTGGTGTCGTGTTCGGACTTCATCCCGAACACGGAGTGTGGTTACCTGAACTAGGGTGGGATTCAAACGGTTTGCACAGGCAAAAATCTCGCTAAAGGTGAACCCCAGAGTTCTCGTGACGAACGAAGGCGGAAGAAAAGGAAGGACGAAAGAAAGAAAGAAAGAAAGAAAGGAAGGAAGGAAGGAAGGAAGGAAGGAAGGAAGGAAGGAAGGAAGGAAGGAAGGAAGGAAGAAAGAAAGGAAGGAAGTAAAAAAAAGACATCATATATCATCCACATTCATGGGGGATCACTCTCGTTTCCACAAGAAAACGATGTTTTGGCACATTGCCTAGTTATTAATGGAAGCAAACGTTGGCATTAGCTTTCATGGTTAGAATTATGAGCATTCAGTTTAAATTTAATGGCACGTTCCTTTTCTTTCTGTTTTTCTTATGTGAAGAATGACTGTGACGAGGTGGCAGCCCTTTGCAGTCGGCTGGGCTATAAGCAACAAGAATCGAATTCGGACTCATCCCCAGCATATGTTGCCAAGTGTGTGTACGTTACACAATGTATACACGCTGCGCTGTAGGGGACCCCATCGGAGAGTCTCTTACGAAAGATGCATGTGCCGTATGTTACCTCCCTTGAGACGGTCTTCTCTTCCCTCACTGTAAAAGTCGCCATGGTAACGCCATCTTCCCTCGGGAATGTCCACGTGAACGAATTAGACATACACGACTTCCTCCTGACGTTGATGAGATCGCGCGCGCTCAGGCAAACATGTACGTGCATGCATGGTCTCATGAAACGTTTCTACTCCGTGCCAATCTCTGTGATTCTGGCAAGCACACACACACACACACACACACACACACACACACACACACACACGTGTGTGTGCTCCAGTCAAAGTCATAAACCTGCAATGTTTTCAACAGTATTTTCAGTTTCACGAAGTCAATATTTCCTTCGAATTCGTGATCAGTACAATAATTATTGCTTCACGTCTTCATACAAGATAAAATATTGTGTGCAAATCTTGCGATCAGTGCAAAACGTACAATTTATCGAGGTCAGATTATTAAATGCATTTGTACCACGTAAAGAAACCGATATAAATGAATATCTAACAAAAGACAGACCAAAGATTAGCCGCAAAGAATGACATATGTCTAAATACAGCAAAATAAGAATTAGTCCTTCGTGTTTCAAGTCCAGCAAGGAATATGACAGCAGATTAAATCATGTAATTGCTTCTAATGTCACAGCCACCAAACAATAATGACACACCAATGTCACAGCCACCACACAATAATAACACACCAATGTCACAGCCACCACACAATAATAACACACCAATGTCACAGCCACCACACAATAATAATAACACACCAATTTGTATTTGTGGCTGGAATCAGACAAAAAATCAACAGTGGGGAGAAGAACACGGAAATCTGAAGAGGAATGCAAGAAAGGAAGTAAGTCTTATCTGTATCTTCAACGTGATTATCATTTGAAACAAGTCTAGACTAAAACACACACGTGGCGGGAGAAGAAGATGGAGTCTTCGCTTTGACCCTGGATCACTTCGATTCACTCACAGTACAAATCCCCATGCATCTCCGGACGAGAGCATTTCTTTCTTTCTTTCTTTCTGCGTACACAGGCTGATACTCCTGCGGACACTGCCTGTATAAGACAGGCAGTGGAGTTTTGTGTGTATGACCGTTTTTTATCCCACCATCAAGGCAGCCATACTCCATCTTCGGGAAAATGTGCATGCTATGTGTAACGTGTCATCCATACCAACGACCAAACTGGCCTTCTCTTCCGAAAGTTGGTGATGGGATTTGACGTGTGTGCAAGATGTTATGCGTGCGTTCACACACGGAACCTCGGTTTATAGTCTCATTCGAAGGACTGTATGGGGAATGGAGTCAGAACCAATGTTAACTCTGAGGGAAAAATCCCCCTGTACCGAAATTCGAACCCGCAACCCCAGGATCACGAGCCTGGCGCTCTACCAACTGAGCTATTTCGGCCCCCAGGACGAGAGTATGAAACCGAAAGCTCTCCGGTCCAATGTCCACTCCTTCCCATCTTCTTTTCCCACCCCGCTCACTCACCAGTCTGATTCTCCATCCCCCTTGAATCGCACGTGAGCCGAAAAGGCAAGTTGTCTGTCATGTTTCTGTGTGATAACGTTCTGGGTCACAAGGTCACAATACAGTCATGGATAAATGCTCGTTTGTTCTTGTACATTTTTTGCCTCTTGTTGTCGCTGTGGACATGTGTCAGCACAGAATGTGTTGGTAAGCTTAGAACGCCCTCATTTAAAAAAAAAAAGGGGGGGGGGATGTGCTTCTTTAATTAGTGTGCCTGTCGTCTGCGTGAATGTTAGGTGATAGGGTACCACAACGGGTTTTCAGATTTGGAGTTGTGTGCGAAAATTGCTTCAGTTGTTCATGTGTATGTGCGCGTGCGTGCGTGCGTGCGTGTGTGCGTGCGTGCGCGCGCGCGCGCGTGTGTGTGTTTACGTCTTTCCCTCCTCATTTGATATTTTTGGTACTGTATTTAAAAAACAACAACAACTGAAAATGACATACTGGCACCTTCAGACTCATTCCTTGATGTGACGTCACTTCTGTGACTTCTGTCACACATCTAAGCTAGCTGACTGATAATCAGACAGGAAAACTGCGTCGATGCCAAACATATCTAGATGGCTAACTGCCTCTCTAAAACAGTTACGAAAAAAACGTGTGTTAATGTTACTCAGATGAACTGCTAAGCTCTCTCTTTAACAGGAAAATTGTGCCAATGCCACGCAAAGAAAATATCCAATTGCCATCTCAAAACAGCAAAAAGGGTGTCCACGTCATTTAGATAAGATGGCTCTCTGCCTCTCTAGAACAGAAAACAAAAATCTCTTTTAATTTTGCTACAGAAAATCTGACTGACTACTGCTCTGAACCAGGACAGTTGTGTCAGTGCCACTCAAAAAAGATGGCTGACTGCCTATCTAAGACAGGAACAAAATCATGTCAGTGCCACTAAGGAAACCTTGCTGACTGACACTCTAAAACAGGAACATTGTATCAATGTCACTCAAGGAAGCTTGCTGACTTCCATTCGGAAAGCATGAAAAGTGTGTGTCAATGTCACTCTGATTTGCTTAATTCTGAGTCAGCCAAATGTTATACCAAATTTGACAAAGAATTTGAAATAAATCCGCCAAATAACTGGGACAAACAAATTACCAGACGAAACACGACGCGTTTCGACTTCTTAGGTCTTCTTCAGGCAAGAGAAACCACATTCAGGACAATGAAAACGAACAACGAGCAATCGCTTATCTTCTCACATTCGGCGCAAGACTGCTCGCTCTTCGTGTCCTTTGTCCTAGATGTTGTTTCTCTTGCCTGAAGAAGACTTAAGAGGTCGAAACGTGTCGTGTTTTGTCCTGTAGTTTGTTTGTCGCTGTTATCTGATGGATTTACCCAAAATTCTTTTTAAACTTTGTTTCCGTTTCCGCCTGCGGTCACCTCACTTTGAAACCAGATGCATCTTGTGCTGGCTCCCCATCATGGTGTATGTGTTCCCCTATGTGTTCAGTAGTACTATCAGTTGTAACCAGATGCATCTTGTGCTGGCTCCCCATCATGGTGTATGTGTTCCCTATGTGTTCAGTAGTACTATCAGTTGTAGTGTCTTGGACCTCATATATTGATAAACAATAAACAAGTAGGGCAACTCTTGCTCCTATAAGATAACCTAACACAGAGTAACTTTTATTCAAGACTGCACAGCCTTTTAAACTTGAATAAAGTCAGACAAATACACAAAGACGAGCAATCTAATAGTGGGGAAAAACAAGCGCAGGCTAACATTAGATTGTTCGTCTATGTATTTGTCTGACTTTATTCAAGTTTAAAAGGCTGTGCCAGTCTTGAATGAAAGTTGCTCTGTGTTAGGTTTTCTTATGGGAGCAAGAGTTACCCTACTTGTTTATTGTTTATTGTTTACTGTTCCCTGCCTCATTTTATTTTCAACCTCATATATTTGGTTTGATATGGATTTTTTGTGTTAAAAAGTCAGCTACATTATTCTTCCTGTTAGAACGCGGTGAGTGTACAATCTATTCTTGCATTATCAACCCCATCCTTTCCACGCATTGCTGATTTAAGAGTTAAGTTACCTGTACGTTCAACTTTCACATTCTCCCTACAGTCATGAGCAGCGGAAGGCGCCTATGTGACAGATCGGCAAAGAGCGCCGCGAGCACGTCTACCTTTCGCGTGGACGCTTGAAGTCAAGCGACGAGAGTCTGCCCTCTGCGACCGGTGTAGGGATCTTAGATCTCCAAAGTGCATTTACGCTAGAGCAGACAATCACTTCGAGAGTTACAGGTGTTTAGGGTAACTAAGAATATTTCTCCAAAAAGTCATTTACGCTAGGAATTAAAGAGTCAAAAATGCATTCGAGCTTATACAGTCTGCTTATAAGCGAACTAAATGTCTTTGGAATGGAACTCTTTTCTTATCATGTATATCTCTCTCCCTCCAAACACGACACATCGATTCCAAGTGTCATCGATTCAAAGGTCTGCAAAGATACTCATTCAATGCTCTTCAAATGAAAAGCCTCGTACACTTAAGGTCCGTTGTAGTGTTGCTAACACGTTCCATGGAAACTGAAACTGAACAAAAACACTCATACAGAAATAACAAGTGATCCCTATTGTATAATGCCTGTTGAGCTTCATTTTATGTATTATATCAGGGGGAAAATACTCTCATCCATTTGACTTAAAACGTGTCGCTGTCTGTGCCGCAAGAACCACTGGGTGGATGTTCATTTCATTGGTTAGAAGGATTGCAATCCTTCAAACAGCTTTCATCTTTGGGGGGCCCGAAATTCGGATCATTTCCATCCGATTTTCTCTGTGAAGTACGGGTGTGTTTCTTTTTGTGTGTGAAGTCTCAGCTAAACTATTATTCATACATGTCTATGTATTTCAAAAGACTCATTGGAAATCTTGTTCAGAGATGTCCCATCAGATGTGATTTAAAAAAAATATATTTCTGAAGGAGGTTAACTTTTTTCTGTCTAGTATAAGATTATACAGAAGAAAGATTTTTTTAAAAACAAAATTTCCAGTGTGTTTCTAGGTGTGTTTCAAAGGGTTGTGTGTAGGTGTTTCTTTTTGAATGACTTGTGTGAGTTGACATCGACGCGATGACAGCCCTGATATGGCCCTTCGCGCTGAGCTGGGCTTGAAGCAACATCACCTTACCTAACTATGTATTTCGATCTAAATTTGTCGCATTGACGTCAATTGTGATATCAAAAGAAACCTAGTTACAGGCTCTAGATTGATTTATGATTTATCTGATGTCACATATTTGCAATGAAACGTTTTGCACTGGATAATGAAGGCGATTTTCCTGTAACTGATACCGCACCGATCTACATGAGCTGTGTGATCTTGCCCGACCTGTGCACGTGGAACACGCCTCCTGTCACACCATGGGATTGGAGCTGACGGATGGAATCTCCGGCTTTCCTCTCTCACAATCACCTCGACCCTCCATCGTCTTGCACACCTTGTTCGATTTCCTGACTGGCGGGGTAAATTTACTGATAACCTTTTCGAGATAGTTGGAACTGCGCTGACAAATCTGAATGCATCACACGAATTTGCCTGTATTCCATTGCGATTGATACGGACACTCGTGAGTGCTGTGTGTGTGTGGTGCTTGTGTCTGTGTGCGTGCGTGCGTGCGTGCGTGCGTGCGTGCGTGTGCGTGTGTGTGTGTGTGTGTGTGTGTGTGTGTGTGTGTGTGTGTGTGTGTGTGTGTGTGCGCGCGCGCGCGAGCGCGACGCGCGCGTATCGTGCGTTTACATTATTCATGGCCATAAAACAAAATGTACTTGTGAAACTAAATGTTCTATCGAGTGACGAAAAAAAAGGAGAAAATATTGACATGAACACAGAAAACAAAGAGAAAAGGCAAAAACAAGTATTAAGATGCAGAAAAAGAGTCTCATTGACTGTGAACCATTGTGAAAACTGCAAAGAACCAAACTGGTTTCAAATAATTAAAACAAAGCAAAACGAGAGATGAGAGGCAGACAGACAGACAGACAGACAGAGACGGGGCAAGGAAATTGATGGAAATGGTAATTATCGAGAAGCGAAATAAAACACACGATATTGTCTTTGTCTCACCTGGCTGGTTCATTCCACTCCCCCCCCCCCCTCCCTCCCCTCTCCCCTCCCCCCTCCATTAACCTACAAATGTCTGTGTCTTGCCATTCGTTTGTTGCTTTTTCTTTCTTTTTTTTTTCAGTGAAAAGATGTTTGTTGCTTTGTTTACCTGTTTATCAAGAGACGAAATTGCAATAATTTTGGGGAAGCACATGCTCGGAC
>JAFLJL010018044.1:0-29692 GCA_018398815.1 Conus ventricosus
TTGGCTCGTGTGACATGTCATGTCGTGTTTGAGGCGAACGTTTTGAACTGTATTATCAACTTGAATGCGGCTACATTCCTAAAGGACGATGTAGTTTTAAGAAGGGGTATTGAACGTTTGTTCATAAGCACTCAAAAAGTCGACTTTAGACAATGTCCGTTGGTCTAATTTTATATCATCACATTTGAAGTGATGTACGTGTAATTCTTTGGGACGAAAAATGGAAGAACTATGTACACAGAGGAGTGGAGATCACGTTGAGGGGAACAACCAAGATAGCGGTCCATAGAAGCTACACTCCCTCATGTACTGCAGACAGTCGATAATCACGAAATCCTCACTCATCAAACCTGCAGGTGTGAGGCCGAGGCCCTGAAAAATTACCCCCCTATCTGCTGGCATGGACAACCACAGGAAGCTCCCGGTCACTGCATGCTCACAGGCGCCGTGGCGGGCGTCTCAGGGGAACACCCCCCCCCCCCCCCCCCCCCCCACCAAACAGAGGCAGGTCAAGTGTGTTCGTGTCTACAACGACGTGGACAGTCGCCGACCTTCCTGCTGTGGGGCGGGGTCAAGGTCGCCCTTCTCCATGGTGTCCAGGTTCCAGCGGGGCGGAGGCGGCAGGGAGAACACCTGCCAGATGTAGTCCTGCACGAAGCTGGCTGGAAAGACAGCAGGCCGGGGCTGTGCGAGCTGACGTGGCCCAGAACACACACGACCGCCGCCAGCGCCGAGCTGAGCAGGAGGAGGCCGCTGATCAGAGGTTCGGTTCTCAGGGAACCTGCATGTCTGTGCTGGAGGCTGGCCCACACCGAGCGATTATGAGCCACGTGCCCCGCGACCGACAGCACGATGCCTGCCCCAACACGTCAACCATACGTCATGATACACAGCCTGCCCCAACACATCAACCATACGTCATGACACACAGCCTGCCCCAACACGTCAATCATACGTCATGACAGCCTGCACCAACACGTCAACCATAGGTCATGACACACAGCCTGCCCCAACACGTCAACCATACGTCATGATACACAGCCTGCCCCAACACGTCAACCATACGTCAGGACACAGCCTGCACCAACACGTCAACCATACGTCAGGACACAGCCTGCACCAACACGTCAACCATACGTCATGATACACAGCCTGCCCCAACACGTCAACCATACGTCATGATACACAGCCTGCCCCAACACGTCAATCATACGTCACGACACACAGCCTGCCCAACACGTCAACCATACGTCATGATACACAGCCTGCCCCAACACGTCAACCATACGTCATGATACACAGCCTGCCCCAACACGTCAACCATACGTCATGATACACAGCCTGCCCCAACACGTCAACCATACGTCATGATACACAGCCTACCCAACACGTCAACCATACGTCATGATACACAGCCTGCCCAACACGTCAACCATACGTCATGATACACAGCCTGTCCCAACACATCAACCATACGTCATGACACACAATCTGCATGAACACGTCAATCATACGTCATAACACACAACCTGCACCAACCCGTCAATCATACGTCATAACACACAACTGCTTCAACACGTCAATCACACGTCATGACACACAGCCTGCCCCAACACGTCAATCATACGTCATAACACACAGCCTGCCCCAACACGTCAATCATACGTCATGACACACAGCCTGCCCCAACACGTCAATCATACGTCATGACACACAACCTGCATCAACACGTCAATCATACGTCATGACACACAGCCTGCACCAACACGTCAACCATACGTCATAACACACAGCCTGCCCCAACACGTCAATCATGCGTCATAACACACAGCCTGCCCCAACACGTCAATCATACGTCATAACACACAGCCTGCCCTAACACGTCAATCATACGTCATAACACACAGCCTGCCCCAACACGTCAACCATACGTCATGACACACAGCCTGCACCAACACGTCAATCATACGTCATAACACACAGCCTGCCCAACACGTCAACCATACGTCATGACACACAGCCTGCCCCAACACGTCAACCATACGTCATGACACACAGCCTGCCCCAACACGTCAACCATACGTCATGACACACAGCCTGCACCAACACGTCAATCATACGTCATGACACACAGCCTACACCAACACGTCAGTCACAGGTCATGACACACAGCCTGCCCCAACACGTCAGTCACAGGTCATGACACACAGCCTGCCAACACGTCAATCACAGGTTATGACACACAGCCTGCCCAACACGTCAATCACAGGTTATGACACACAGCCTGCCCCAACACGTCAATCACAGGTTATGACACACAGCCTGCCCAACACGTCAATCACAGGTCATGACACACAGCCTGCCCAACACGTCAATCACAGGTCATGACACACAGCCAGCCCAACACGTCAATCACAGGTTATGACACACAGCCTGCCCCAACACGTCAATCACAGGTTATGACACACAGCCTGCACCAACACGTCAGTCACAGGTCATGACACAGCCTCACCAACACGTCAAACATACATGACACAGCCTGCCCAACACGTCAAACATACATGACACACAGCCTGCCCATCACGTCAATCACAGGTCATGACACAGCCTGCACCAACACGTCAGTCACAGGTCATGACACAGCCTCCACCAACACGTCAAACATACATGACACAGCCTGCCCAACACGTCAATCACAGGTCATGACAGCCTGCCCAACACGTCAAACATACATGACACACAGCCTGCCCAACACGTCAATCACAGGTCATGACACAGCCTGCACCAACACGTCAAACATACATGACACACAGCCTGCCCAACACGTCAATCACAGGTCATGACACAGCCTGCCCAACACGTCAGTCACAGGTCATGACACACAGCCTGCCCAACACGTCAATCACAGGTCATGACACAGCCTGCCCAACACGTCAGTCACAGGTCATGACACACAGCCTGCCCAACACGTCAGTCACAGGTCATGACACACAGCCTGCCCAACACGTCAGTCACAGGTCATGACACACAGCCTGCATAACACGTCAATCACAGGTCATGACACAGCCTGCATCAACACGTCAATCACAGGTCATGACACACAGCCTGCCCAACACGTCAGTCACAGGTTATATACACATCCTGAACCAACACGTCAACCACAGATCATGACACACAGCACACACATATTGTAACACGTCAGTCACAGGTCACAGCCTACACATATCGTAACATGTAACACTATTTACATCATGATTTTAAGGAACTCTTAAACGAGGCAGCGAACAGTAAACAGTAACTGAAGGACAAGTAGAGTAACTCTTGCTCCCTTGATGAAACAAATTTTATGTGTGCTCTCTTTTGTCATTTGTGCTAGGCGATTGGGTGTCGCCAGCAGAATTCGAGTTATGAGCGTCTATTCATTTCATCACAGGAGCAAGAGTTACCTACTTGTTCTTCAATAATGATCTTAGGTTTTCAGCAACGTATTTCCTTACAGCACTTTTCGTTTTACTTTTCTACCCTTCACTAGCTGCTTTGCGGTGCTGTTGGATTCTGTATTTTAACCCTCGTGGTAAGAATACGGCAGAATACTAGCCGTGGCGAAGTGATTAGCGTCGAAGACTCTCGGCTGGGAGGTCGTGGGTTCGATTCCCATCAGAGTCATGTGGGATTTTTCTTCCCCGATCGGCTCCTACCCAGAGTTGAGTTTGCCACGGGCTCAGTTGGGCTCAGTCGAGCTTCATCCACTTAATGGATCTATCTCTGAGAGTGCTGCTCAAATTTCCTGACCAACACTTCAGGTGTCTGTATCTCTCGGGCCTGGTTGACGCCGGGATATATTATGAAAGGAAGCGTTGAGTACAGCCCTGTCATGCAGTCTCGGACCGGAATGGAAATCCGTGCATCTTCATCATCATCCTCATTCTCATCGATCAGCATAAAAAAAAAGTCTCAAATTTCTGTGGCCCTTCATCCCCTGCTCTCATGGTGACCTCGTTTCGATGTCCTTCTTCGTCTGTGCCCTTGGTTTGGTTCCGTCGGGGTCACTGGTTCGGCGGTCATGTGGAGGGGTGGGGGGGGGGAGGGCTGCGTTGTACGGACGTGGGGGCGCCTCCGGAGGGAGAGCTCACTCATGCCGGCCCCGCGGCAAAGCAGTTATTGTCTCAGAAGGGGGCTTAGTAGGTGTGTCCTGGTTTGTTGGATCAAACAGGCGCCACTGAACCAACTTGAAGTGACTCGGCAGCCGTGCGTTCTCCTCCGGTGGGTTGCCTCTTGACGACTTGGACATTGACTGCTCCTAGTGGATTGCGGTATCGGGGCTGCAGTTTGGGAATGACCGTACTGTGGCTGTGGAGGGGGTGGTCGGAATGAACGGCGTGGGGTGCACTGCATCTGAAGTGGCACAGAAGATGAGAGAGTGAAAAAAAAAAAAAAAAA
Organism: Conus ventricosus; assembly: GCA_018398815.1. Lineage (NCBI taxonomy): Eukaryota > Metazoa > Mollusca > Gastropoda > Neogastropoda > Conidae > Conus > Conus ventricosus. The sequence continues at coordinate 4,441 of JAFLJL010018044.1, forward strand.
AAAAAAAAAAAGAATTACCACAGAATTATCACTCGCTATTGCTCCCGGAAGGGAAGCTACGTTGAGTAGGGGGCCGCACATCGTTGCAGGCAATTGGACGCTGGCGTTTGCAGGAAAACGGATGTGTGAGCTGTGTAGGTAGCCTACTTGAATGAATGGTAACGTAAGTACAAGTGAATGAGACCAGTGTGCAAGTACCACAAGAACTTGAAGGTGAGTGGCAACCTTTTTTCATTCACGAGTAGATCTTGGCAGCGTAAAAAGTGGTGTACGTGTTTAATTGGTTTGAATTAATTGGGTATAATAACTTCTCTGAGAGAAGCCCACGCCTGTGTTGCATGCATCATATGACCATACGTTTGGAGTATAGTTCATAACTTTCGCCTGTGTGCGGCTGTCCCTTTAAATTCGCCTGTGTGCGATATACAATTATCCCGTTCGCCTGTGTGCGATATAAAAACTCTCCTGTTCGCCTGTGTGCGTTTGGCAGTACCATTCCGCTGTGTGCGGTACATGCTCAAGATATAACCCAAGCTAAGCATGGCCAGTCATTCAGGGGCAACAGGAGCAAGAGGTTTCGCCTAAGGCCTGATAAGGAGATAAAGTCGAGAGGCTTGTGCTGCATCAGTCAAATGGATGACAGATTTTCTAGTGGAAGGGCTATTCACAGCTGTTGACCGCCAAAAACTTCGGACAAGACCGGATCACGTCTCAGGCACCGCGTGGCACTAAGAGACGGCGCGATTCTCTCTCTGAGGAGGGAGAAAAAAAAACTGGGTCATGGCCCGACCGTGGCGAGTACAGGCGCACGAAAGGTGAACAGCGGGTTAAGAAAACTGCTAATGCCACTCTGAGCAATGAGGACTCGGGAGTCATCGTCAGTGGAGAAATCTATGATGATGTGTGGATACTATTTCCCTTGATTGTCAAGATGATGACTTGTTAAAGGGGAGTTAGAACAGACTTGGACAATAAAGAGAAAACAGCTGACAAAGTGGCTGATCATGGCTGAGATCATTAATAAAAGATTTGCAACAGGGGCTTTCTAAAAACAAAATTTAAAGAAAGGCTTGATAAATACCAACGCCCAGACAACTGCCCCAAGCTTCAGGTGCCCAAAGTGAATACAGAAATCTGGAAGGATTTGGCCAGCCATGTCAAACAGGTGATGTTAAGATGGCTCAGTGCAGAGAGCCATTGTCAAAGCCACAGCAGCACTGGCACCAGGACTCAGGCTATACTCAAAGCATATAGCAAGAAAAAAGTTGACTGATGCAGACATCAAGCCTCTGTCACTGATCAGAACGCTGATGCTTGGCCTTGTTGGGTCATGCATGTCACGAGCTGTCAGTAAAACGCAGAAGGCCCTGCGCCCCCATCTCCCCAGACAGCTGACAGGATTTGTGCGTGGAGTTTTCCCATTACTGGTCAGCTTTTTGGAGACAATATGATGCTTCCATCCAAGGAGATAAAAGAGCTGGACAGACTGTCACATGGTGCAGGCCAGTCGTTATGACAACAGACAAGTAACAGACCAGGGCAAAAAGCCAAACAACAAAGAAAACGTCCTTTTTTAGGCCAGAGACGCAACATACGGCCATCAAAAGAAGTTCCAGGGGAACAGAAACGCAAGACAGTTCTCCCAGAAGAAAGCCTAGAGTCTGTGCACTCTTGGATGGCCAGGTGAGACCCCATATCCCTCCTCATCTGCTGGATGAAATGAGACAGGAGGCTTTACTTTTTAAAGGTGGCGGCTTACACAAATATGTTGATAGAGGGGAAAATTTGACAAAAGACCTGAAATTTTAGAAACAGTACAAGGTGTGAGCCTTAAATTTTGATTGTGTATTGGCCAAATCAGACAGGATTACACTTTCCAGCCTGAGTTAAATGCATCAGAAAAGAAAAGTTATTGACAAAGAAATCAGAAAACTTTGCCAAAAGGTGTGATTTCAAAGTGTCAGGCTGAAGCGAGCAGTTTGTGTTACCAGTTTTGTTCTTCCGAAAAAAAGATGGAACTCATAGAATGTTCTGAACTTAAAGAAACTAAACAAAGATATCGTTTATTATCACTTCAAAATGGAAACCTTGCATATGCTCTAAACTAGTGACTCCAAATGCTTCATGGCTTCAATTGACTGAGGATGCATACTACTCAGTATCAGTCAAGAGGATCCAGATGATTTCTCAGATTTGAGTGGGATGACCAGCTTTGGAAATTTTAAAACTGTCTGCCTAATGGGCTGGCACTTGCACCACGTAAATTCCCCAAAGCTGTTAAAACCTGTGTTTGCCACTTGAGAGGGGAAGGTCATCTTTCCTCAGTATTTTTGGATGATTCACTTTTTTGCAGAGACGAGATGTCATGTGCCTCTAATGTATTTAACACAGTGAAACTTCTAAGGTCTCGGGGAAATTTATCACCCACCCCCAAAAAAATCAGTTACTAGAACCCACTGTCGCATTCAGTATCTGGGATGTCTCATTGACTCTGAGTCAATGACAGTAACTTTAACACCTGGAGAGTAGCAGACATGGTTTCGATTTGCCTGTCAGCTGTCAAGAAAGATACAGTGAGATCAGGGATGTGGCGGGGTGAGTGGAAAGATAGTGGCTTCCTTTCCAGGGGGTGTTGTATGGGCCTTCATTATAGACAGCTGGGAAAGAGAAAAAAGACAGCACTGTTGCTTTTATGCAGGGATTTTGACAGACACATGACATTGTCGCCTTTGCCAAAAGAGAACTAAATTGGTGGATCAACAACATTGAGATGCTTATAATGTTATTCACCCAACAGACCCTGATGTCACCCTGCCCTCGGATGCATCAAAAACTGGATGGGGTTGTGCATGTGAACAGTCAAAATCTGGGGGAGAATGGCTACCAGAGAAAAGATTTTCACATCAACTATCTGGAACTTAAGGCAGCATTGTTTGCTTTGAAATGTTTCCTAAATCGGGTTTATGGGCGACATGTCCGTATCTGATAGCAACACAACTGCTGTTGCATTTTATCAATCATATGGGAACAAGTCATTCGATTCATGTAATTTGATGACACAGATGATATGGAAACTGGTGCATTGACAATCACTTTAGGGTTGTGTGCTGCTTATATTCCAGGTAAGGAAAACAGCAGCAGATGAGGAGTCAAGGAAAAAAAACCGGGGATGCAGAATGGAAGTTGAACAGAGAGAGCTTCAAAGCATTGATACAATTGCATATGAATCCGGACTTTGATCTCTTTCCCTCAGGTTGAACAACCAAATGCAGCGTTATGTTTCTTACAGACTGACCCAAGCGCCTATGCAGTAGATGCATTTTCTCTCCCTTGGGAGTAACCTTCAATTTTATGCCTTTCCCCCTTTTAGCACGATCACGGCAGTGTTGGGGAAGGTGAAGAGAGAGCGAGCGATGGGGGTAGTGGTGGTGCCCCGCGGGCCCAACTCAAGTCTGGTGGCCTCTGCGGGACACAGCTGCTGATACAAGGACCCAGTACTGCTACCAACACGAGACACCATCCTTCCCCTCCCCACACAGCAAGGGAAAAACCCCCCTTCTTCCCCCCCTTTAAAACTGATGGTATGCAAAGTTTTCGGGGGCGGTACCAGAGGGAAGGCTGTTCCAACCGGGCAGCGCGCTAATCGTCAGTTTGGTGCCCCCACACACGCGTAGTGTACAACACCTACATTGCCAAGGGGAAAGCAGTACGCAGCAAAGAATAGTATCCCACATGATGTGCCGGACTTTGGGTGCAGGCAGCAAACTTTTTTGCCGAACTTTTTAGTGTGGAGCAAGCCACAGTGCTATAAACTCGGCGCGCTGCGCTTTGTCCGCTTATCTGCCATTAGTGAATGGATTTTCAGTGGGCAGTCATCCAGTTATTTGCAAACTTGTGAAAGGAGCATTTGACATAGGCCTTCCTTACCCAAATATAAGGACACTTGGGATGTAATACTGTACTTAGTTATTTAGATTGTTATCTCCCATCAATCAGTTGACTTTGAAAGAACTGACTTTGAAAATTGCTGTTGTTAGCTTTAGTTACAGGACAAAGAGGTCATGCTTTACACTCTTTGAAAACAAGTGATTTTAAGATGTTTGATTGTAAATGTGTGTTACAATTTTCATGTGTATTGAAACAACAAAGCCAGGAAACATACAGAACCAGCAGAGATTAGGGCATTTGCAAAGAATGAAAATTTTGTGTCCCGTGAGACACTTGAAGCAGTATATTGACACAACTAAGGATCTCGAGGCAGTCACCAACAGCAGTTATGAATAACTCACGCACCTGTGGGTAAGCAGACATTCGCGCGATGGGTGAAAGAGGTCAGGCGCTCAGGCATTGACCCCTAACCAGTACACAGCACACTCCACCAGGGCTGCAAGCTGCAGTGCAGCCCCCCAGGCTGGAGTTTCATTGAAAACAATATTGAAAGCAGCGGGCTGGACAAATGAAAAGACATTCTGTAAATACTATAAGAGACAGAACCCGTGCCAGTTTCAGCCGAAGGTACTTGATGGCTATGTGAACAGTAATGAAAATGATGAAGGATCATTGTAAATAAATGTGTGTGGCAATTACATGTCTGGCCTGTGATGGGTTTTTATTGGCACTATCCTTACTTTCTCTAAAGTTCAACGTAGCTTCCCTTCCGGGAGCAATTTGGCGAGTGATAATTGAAAATTAAACTGATCTTACGCTAGGAGGTTGCAGTTTTAATTGAAATTTTTACGAGCCCCATTGTGGAGGAAGGAGAAGTTACGTCCCTCCCAATTAGTGTTCGTAGTAATAATCAATTTTATGTCCTCCCTTAAAAGGGGTAAGTCTAGTGGCCATACAGCTCTGAAATTTGCCTGCAACGCTGTGCGCGCCAATACTTAACGTAACTTCTCCTTCCTCCACAATAGGCTCGTAATAATTTCAATTAAACTGCAACCTCTAGCGTAGGTCTAGTTTAATTTCTAATTATAGGGCTGTGGTATGTCTGTATTTGATGCCAATGGAACAAATCGGGCCGTGTCTCTTGACCCGTCGAATCAGTGGCGAAAGGCCTCGGAGCAGGCGATATGAATGGTTTGTATTAAAGATAGATTACGATGGTCCCTATATGCTGCTTGTGAAGAGTTTATGATTATAATCTATTTCCCTAATTTTCGTTTCCATTTTCTTTTCCTCTTTTTTACGTCCCCCATACATTGCTATACCTCCATCATACATTGTTTTTTACGTCCCCCATACATTGCTATACCTCCATCATACATTGTTTCATAGTCCACCATACATTGCTATACCTCCATCTACTTGTTTCATTCGTCCACCATACATTTCTATACCTCCATCATACATTGTTTCATACCTCCATCATACATTGTTTCATACCTCCTCATTTCATTGGGTTTTATACGTCCACCATACATTGCTATACCGCCATCATACATTGTTTCTACCTCCATCATTCATTGTTTATACCTCCTCATACATTGTTTCATACTCCTCATACTTGTTTCATACCTCCATCATACATTGTCTTAATTCCATTATCATTGTTTCATACGTCCACCCTACATTGTTTATACCTCCATCATACATTGTTTCATACCTCATCATACATTGTTTTATACGTCCCCCTTACGTTGCTTCCTCCATCATACATTGTTTCATACGTCCACCATACATTGTTTCATAACCTCCATATACATTGTTTATACCTCCATACATTGTTTCATACGTCCCCTACGTTGCTATACCTCATTTATACATTGTTTCATACGTCCACCATACGTCGTATACCTCCATCATACATTGTTTCATCGTCCCCCATACATTGCTATACCTCCATCATACATTTTTTTATACCTCCTTTATACATTGTTTCATACCTCCATCATACATTGTTTCATACCTCTATCATACATTGCTATACCTCCATCATACATTGTTTCATACGTCCACCATACATTGTTTCCTACCTCCCCTCATACATTGTTTCATACCTCCATTATACATTGTTTCATACGTCCACCATACGTTTTCTATACCCCATCATACATTGTTTCATTCGTCCACCCTACGTTGCTATACTTCCTTGATACATTGTTTCATTCGTCCACCATACATTGCTATACCTCCATTTATACATGGTTTACGTCCACCATACATTGCTTACTTTCCCTCCAATTACATTGTTTCATTCGTCCACCATTCATTGCTTATACCCCCATCATCATTGTTTCTTACGTCCACTATACATTGCTTTCCTTCAGCTTACATTGTTTCATACGTCCACCATACGTTGCTATACCTCCATCATTCATTGTTTCATTTCGTCCCCATTTCGTTTGCTATACCTCCATCATACATTGTTTCTTTGTCCACCCTACATTGCTAGACATCCATTACACACAGCTGTTTAAAAATTCATTAATATTGCTGTACACATCTATCATGAATTCTCAAAATCCATCATACATTATACACATCCATCAGACATGATGAATTTCACCCAATTTTAAATTTCTATGAATCATCATATATTGCTAAAAAAAGCCACCATACAATATTTTAACATTCACCTTTCACTGCTATTCGAATCGATTAAATTTTGCTATACATCCATCCACATTGTTATGTACATCCATCAAGCATTTCTTAATTTATTTTAAAGAATCGGTATACACATCCATTATACATTACAACACACATCCATGATTATGGTGAAGACGTTTTACTATACATTACTATAGTCATCCCACATTACTATACTCATCCGTGTATGCACTGCTATACACATCTATTACACATTGCCTTACACATTCATAGTACATGGCTATACTCCCCATCATGCATCGCCATTTTTCATTCATTACGCATTGTTATGCATAAATTTATCACACGTTGGGTACACCCTCCATCATACATTAAAGTACAATCCATCATACATTAATGTACACAATCCATTATTGCATTGCTGTACCTACCCACTACACGCTGTACACAAATACATCATGCAGTTCTATACACACCCCCCATGCACTACTATACACACCCATATTTTTTTCCTATACACATTATCATATATTGCTATACACATCTATCATGCATTGGTTACACATCCGCCATAGATTGTTTTACAACACACATCATACATTGCTATGTTCATTCGTATCTACATTGCTGTACATGCCATGACATTGTATTACATTGGCTGTACATATTTATCACACAATTCTATGCATAATTTCACCCAGAAATTAATGTACACATCCACGTAAATCTATTATATAAGCTGAGTTTGTCTGGGCCGTCTGTTCGCTTATAACGCCACAGTTTGGGTCGATCACCACCAAATTTGGTATCAAGTATCCTTGGTGTCCTACAAAAAGCAACGTCGGGTCGGCGATCACCCTGACGCATTGCGTCGTGACGCAAATTTTCGTTAGTATTACTATAAATGTTTGTAACAGATTACTTCACTCGTCCATACACACACAATATAATATTACTCTCACTCACAGAACACACTTAAGCAAACGCGCGTGAGAAAACACACACACACACACACACACACCACACCACACCACACCACACACACACCACCACACACAAAACACACACACGCATGCACATACCACGCACACACATACACCAGGCGCGGGGTCGCGCCGCGCTTATACGAACGCACGCACATGCACGCAAATACACACGTGTTTAGTTCCTTTGATCCTAAAGGTTCCCGTGACCAAAAAAATCTTTGTTTGAATTGGAGCGTTGGCCTGAGTCTTAAACCACACAAACACACACTGACTGAAAAACCCTTTCTTGTCAATTAACCCTCGGTTGTACTGACATTTCAGACAAAATAAATAGACAAATTCAGAAAAGTAATCAAAAACAAATAAATGAAAAAAGAAAGAAAATAAGACACTGTCAATAAATTTTTTCAGAGATGGAAAATTGTAAAGAAATGATTTACGATACTTTTGTAGAATTGTAGGTGACCAAAGTCTAGTGAAAATTACAAATAAACACTCTTTCCCTCTCTCATACTCCTACTCACCCCCATCCGACAACCCATCAGACACCATAATAAGATAATTTAAAGGGAAATTTTGATTTTTTCTCTCTCTCTTCCCCTCATCTTGGCGAGTACTCAGGAAACAACACACACACACACACACACACCACACACACACACACACACACACAACACACATACCCGAGGAGGGGGAGAGAAGGGGAAGAAAGACCGATTGACCGATCGACTGACAGACAGACAAACTGCAGCGCCATGAAGCCCATGGAGCAGAAATTTCACGAAGGGAGTTGCGGGATGACCATTTAAGTTGTGAGCTGCAGCACCAGACTGGTGACGCCAAGACCAGAGCTACAGGTGCCAAAAAACCGCAGAGCTGCAGCCACACTGCTGCAAGACAGGATGGGGCCCATCACCTCCTCAGAGCTGCTGTACATTCCGAGCCTCATTCCGCAATTTTTTTTTCACAAGCATTTTCAGTAAAATAACAAAAAGGGAGGGTTTATTTGTTATTTACTGTTTATTGTTCCCCCCCTCATTTAAGATTTCCCTGCATACCAGTGAACCGAGAGTTACCTGATTTGTTGCTGTTTGTCCCTGTGTTGTGGACTAGATTCAGATTTTAAAGAAGGCTGTGCCCGTGTTGAACAGAAGTCAATTCGTGTCTGTGCATTTCTCCTGTTGTTCTTGCTGTGTAAAGGGGTCGACCGGGAGTGGGCAAGCTTTTACATTCTTTTTTTTTTTTAAGGGGGGGGAGGGGGGGGGGGGGGGGGATTCCCCTTTTTGTTCTGTGTGCTTTGGTTGTCATTTCTGCCGTTTGGGTGCGAAAGAGCATTTTTTTGGAGTTAGGGGCAGTTTTTATTTCATCACGGGGACCACGGGGTCCCGTACTGTTTCGTTTACGTTCCCCCCTTATTTCAGATTTCCTTGCGGGGGATTTCCTTCAACCTTTCCACAAGCTACGTCACCCGTTTGCTTTCTGTTATGAAAACCTATCGTGAAACGTTACCTTGTAGAGGTCCGGTCAAGGAAAGAGGTAGAAGGGGGCCCGGGGGGGGGGGGGGTGACTGATATGAACCTGTTTTTGGGTGCATCGGTCTATGTTTCACAGTGCTAATGTCACCGTGCTTATGTCACCAGTCTGTGGTCATCGTTTATGGTCACAGTATCTAATGTCCCCATGCTAATTTCTGTGTCATGTGTCGCGGTGTCTATAGTCAGGGTTTTTTAAATGTCTCGTGTTTTTGGCCAGTGTTTTGTATCCCACAGTGTCTGAGTCACCATGCCTATATTTATTTTTTAATGTTCACGTGTCTATATGTCAGTTTATATTCACCATGTCTGTGTGTCATCTTTTTCTTGGCACGTGTTAATTCATCGCTTTTATATGCATGGTCTATGTGCCCGGTTTTTTATGCCACATGTCTGATTCACCATGCCTTTGTCATCTGTCTTGTTCCGTGTCTTATGTCCCGATCGTTGTCCCATGCAAATGTTTTCGTGCTATGGTCACATTCTATATGTACGCATCAAATATGTCACCATGTCTGGTGCACGTTTCTAGTGCACGGGTGTCAAATTTTCCCTCGCGTCTATTTCATCTGTCATATGTCATCGTGTTATGTGTCATGTTTTTGTATGCCACGGTCTATATGTCACCAGAATATGTCTCGGCTATGTGTCACGTGTCTATATGCACGTGACTGTATGTCCCCCCAGTCTATAGTCCATTTTTAGTTCCCAGTTTAATCTCACCATTCCATAGCATCGTGCTATGTGTCGTAGGTCTATATTCCCCGTCTATACGTCATCGTTCATGTTAAAACAGTGCCTATAGCACCTCCCCTATATGTCCCCGTGCAGCGTCAAACTGTCTATTTCCAGTGTCTGTATGTCCCCATGTCTTATTCATCGGTCTATCTGTCACACTGTTATATTCAAAAAGTAAAAATGGGGGGATGATAATCCGAAAATGGATCCAGACATACTTTCGCATCTGAAAGTGTGTGTAATCCCCTTTCGAGACGCAGTTACCAAACCCAAGGGCATCACAACATATATCTGCACATGGCAGTTTTTTTTTTTAAAAGAGTAGGGTTTTACATATAAAATTTTAACACCATCGCAAGAGCATCTCGCAAATGTACCACTTGTGTCGTTGACAATATGAAATATGTACTTTTTGTATCAATGTTATTTCTGCTTCAAAAAACAAAAATGTTGGATGTCCTTGCTCTCTTTTCACATATACTTAACTAAATCAATTTAAAACAAAAAAATATTTGAAAGACAAGGGGGGGGGGGGGGGGGGGGGGGGGGGGGGGGGGGGGGGGGGGGGGGGGGGGAAGAGGGGAGGGAGGGAGGGAAAGAAGAGAGGGAGGGGCTGGACGGGACAAGAGGGGTGGGGGAAAAGGTGGGAGGAGGTGGAAAAAAAGGGGGAGGGAAAGTTGGGGGCTCCCCAAAGCCGCTTGCAAGCGAACACAGTAATCAACTGGCCCCTTTCGGGGGGGCCTTTCACACTTGGCACCTCAAATAAAGAGAAAGATGTCTTCTACACAACCACCACGCGCACTGATCATTAGGCATGAGGGGGGGATCTCTCCTCTCTCTCTCCTCTCTCTCCAATATCCGCACACGATCTTTAGGAAATAAAGGGATCCACACGCCGCGCGCGCACACAACACACTACACATACTCGCAGGCACACACGATATTGGGCTAATAAAGGATCACACACAACCAACCACACGCACGCACCACCTATAATATAATATAAAAAATATATAATATATATTATATATACAAAAGAAATCATAAGAATTAAAATTTTAAAAAAAAATTAAAGGTGAAAAAAAGAAAAAGAGGAATCTTAAAAACAATCTACAAATTTTTTTTCGAGCGCGTTGCGCTGTCTCGGGGATGGTTTTTGTTTGCCCACCGCCGAGTTATTAGCGTGGGGCTCCCGTTTGCGGTTTTTTTTGCACGTGCGGGTGGGCGTTTTTTTGGGGGCTTTCAGGTTTTTTTTTTTGGGGTGTATTCATAACAACGTTTTCCCATTTATCCTGCGTAGTTATATTTTTTTTTTGGTGTTTAAAGTTGTAAGTGTGGTTTGCATAGTATTTAACCTTTTTCATTTAAACAAGGTTCACCTTTTTGAAACATTGCTGTATGGTGATCCCTTTTTTTTATGATTTTCCAGGATATATTGAGCTTGTTTTTGCGTTTTTTAATTTTCCAATATATTGCCATTCTTTTTGGTTTTTAATTTTTCTTTATTAAATCTGTTTGGGGTTTGCATATCTGGTTTTGAAGGGGTTTTTCAGTGATCCCATGTATGTTTTTTTTCATTTTCTGATGTCACAGTGGTTTTGGTAAAATGTTTTGGAAGGCATTTATTCTCAGGGGGGGACTGCTCTTTTTTGATGCAAATTTCAAGATTTCCCTTTTTTCACCCTTCTTTGCTGTTTGCTTTTCATTTTTTAATGCTCAATTAAAATTTTGAGGTTGGCATGCATGATACGAAGTTTTACGTGTTTTTTTTGAATATTTTATAAGTTTGTGTTTTTTTGGGAAAAGGTTGTTAAAAATTTAAAGAAATTTTTTTCCCCAGTTTTTTTTTGAATTTTCCCTCGTATGGGGGGGTTTTACCCCTGTGATTTTTCTTTTTTCCGTTTTTCTTTTTTCTTTTGTGTTTTTGTCGGATTGTATTGTAGTTTTGTAGGTACCCCTTTTTTGCGTGCTCTTGTATTCACTGCTGCATTGTGAAACTTTTCATTGCATGACAGGGGTTTTATGTCTCTGATTTATCCATGGGGGGGCTTTTTAAAACAGTGGGGGTGGTTGCTTTTTTATGTTTACATAGATGGTGTGTCAATTGGGTTCTTGTTGGTTTTTAAATTAGTTAATGAGATTAGTGTTTTGTCTAGGGAGTTTTCTACCTTTTTTTTTCTTCAAGGGTGATTTTTAAGTTGTGGTTTTGGAAGATTTAAAATAATTCTTTTTTTCTTTTTTCAAAGGTTCTTGGGGTTTTTGGTTAGGCAGAAAGGCCCTCGTCTTGTATAAACCAACTTGTTTCCGGTTGTTTCTTGTGTTGGTGCATAAATAGTCCCACCAGTTCGCATGTTTCGACCGTCATAGATCCCATGGGTTTCTCAAAAGTTTTTAGTTTCTGTTTGTTTCTTGTCCAGGGTTTTATTTTGCTGTACAGTACGTTTTTGGTGGGAATATGATTTCCTTTTTTGACCCTGTTATTTCTGTATGGTTACTAGAAATTTCAGGCTTTGGGAGCATTCCTATCATGGATGGGTAAAAATCTACTATGTGAATGTGATGAAATACCCGGGTTTCTTTTTTTTATCAAGTGTTTTAACCCTTGAATAAATTATTTGTGTTCTTCCCGAGGTTTATTAAGTTTTTTTTGTTCTTTATTGTTTTTTTTAAGGGTTTTTTTACATATTTTGCCCATCGTTTTTGATGGGTTTATTGTCTACTGCTGGGTTTTTGTGAAAGTTTGGCTTGTGGTCCTTGAGTGTTATGAACGCTTCTTTTTTGCTGTCGGGGACCCTGTCCTTAGGTCCATCGATGTGCAAGTTCTTTTTCTTTAGTGCGAATTTTCGTGTATTTTTATCGGCTTTTTTGAGTTTTTCTGAAAATTTTTTTTCAAAAGTTGGGGGGATTCTTTTGGTTCCCTTTTGTATAGTTACTGGTTTTTTCAGCCTTCACAAATATTTTTTGTCGTTTTGATTTTTTTTATTTTTTTTTTAATGTTGTTTGGAAATCGTTTTTAGTCTTTAATTGGTGTTGGCTATCATTTTTTTCATTTTATCCTCAAACGGTTTCATTTCGTTAAAAGGGGGTGGTGATGCCATGATTTTTAAGTGTAGGTTTTTTTTTTCCTCTTTTTTTAATTTGGATTCGAAAAAAAGAAAGCTCTCCATTCTATTTTGCATGAACTTTTCAGTTTGTTCATTAGTTTTTTTTATTTGGTTGTGGAGGAAAAAGGTATGTCTTTTGTGACTGTCTAAAATTTATTTTTTCCCTTTTTAAAAACTTTTTAGGCCCCGTGCTCAACGGAGCAGCGATTTAAATTTGTGTGGTTAAAAAACCCAAAATGATTTGATAGTGCTGACCCCTTGGGGGCAACATTTTTTTAAAATAGGTTTTTAAAATAGAATCCAAAATTTTTTTCGAGCGCGTTGCGCGCCATCAGATGGTTTTTTGGGTTTTCCCACCGCCGATGTATTAGGTGTGGGCTCCCCTTTGCGGTTGTTTGCAGTGCGGGTTGGCGCACTGTTTTTTGGGGGCTTTCGGGTTTTTTTTTTTTTGGGGGTATTCATAACAAGATTTTTCCCTTATCCTGAGTTTTTTACATTTCCATTTTGCAGGCCTAATGGAAACGTTGTAAAATCTTCCAAAACCAAAACTTAAAATCACCTTTTAAACAAAAAAAAGGGAGTAAACACCAGACATAAACTTGATCTCAATAATCAATTTTTAAACCCAACACAAGCCCAATGACACCCTCTATGTAAACAACAAAAGCAACCACCCCCATTGTAAAAAAAGCCATACCCCCAAAGGCATAAATCAAGACTTCAAAAACCCGTCATGCAATGAAGAGTATTCAAAAATGCCCGCAGTGAATATCAAAAAGCACTCAAAAAAGTGGGGCAACTACAAACTACAATACAAACCAACAAAACACAAAAAAGAAAAAGAAAAACGGAAAAAAAATACATGGGACAACCCCCCATACGACGGAAAATTCAAAAAAAACATAGGAAAAGAATTCTTAAAAAATTTAACACCTCGTTTTCCCCAAAAAAAACACAAAAAATTTAAAATATTCAACAAAAACCCGTCAAACTACGTATTATGCAGCCCAACCCCAAAAATTTTAATTTAGCATCTAATAAAATGAAACCAACTGTCAGTTCGCTAAGACCTAACAATTAAATATAGAGGACAGACAAATTTTCAGCCGCAGCGCTTCAAACAGTCTAAGATGCTGAACACAGTTTTTCACTCACACAACATTTTTTGCCGTGACTGGACAGAACATTTTTCCCCACCATAACAACGACAACCTTCCACCCTAACAATCCCTCCACACCATAACACATGCCACCACAACCCCCCGCCAATTTTCACCAATCCCGCATCCACACCTGACACCGCCCCCGTCCCCTGCACCGGCATACCTAAAACACTACCGTCATGGGGGACATGACCAAAGCTCAATCCAAGTAAAAATACAGTGCCAAAATCAACCCCCGAAAGGAACTTCGATGGACCCCCGACACTACCTAGGCTATAGGGCACATGACACACATCATCAACACAATGCATACAGCACGGTGCCAACGTCAACCTCTGAAAGGAACTTCAATGGCCTCCAGCACCTGGAGACACCACATGGGTCATAGGGCACATGACACACATCATCAATGCAATGAATACCATACAGTGTCAAAGCCAACCCTTGCAAAGAACTTCAATGGACTCCCACACCTGGAGACACCACATGGGTCAAAGGCACATGACACACATCATCAATGCAATGAATACCCTACAGTGTCAAAGCCAACCCTTGCAAAGAACTTCAATGGACTCCCACACCTGGAGACACCACATGGGTCATAGGGCACATGACACACATCATCAATGCAATGAATACCATACAGTGTCAACGCCAACCCTTGCAAAGAACTTCAATGGACTCCAGCAGCATATAACATACCCCAGGCCAACAACCACGCTGACCAAACTACTAATTAGTTCATGAGAAACATTTTACACAGTACACAGGTTTTACACGACTCACCACCGTCCACGATCCCCAACACTATCACCTGTGTGTCTCGCTCGTGCTGTTCCTCACCACTGTTCAGTGAGCCCGAAGCATTTGTGCACGCACGTCCGTCCGATCACATCCACCAGACACTGAACCCTCACAGTCAGCCTCGCGATGCTCCCTGCCACACCAGATCACCGGCCACACCAGACCACTGGCCACACAAGTCCACTGGCCACACCAGTCCACTGGGCCACACAACACAGCGTCCAGGACGCCCTCCACCGCAGTACAGTAGTGCCTCCCCGCAGTTCTCTCGGCCGAAGTCCCCAAGGGTCTAGCCACGTGCTCAGTCCCAGTCCTGTCCGGTCGCCACAAGGTGCAGGCGAGCAGTTGCCTACCAGCTGCCCACAGTGGCCAGCATACGCTCAAGCTGCAGCGACGCAGGGTGGAGGACAGGGACAGGAACAGGGACAAGGGGGGGGGGGGGGAGTTGATGGGTCAATTGGACATCCGGTCCGGAGGGGACCAAGGACGAACCGGGGTACAGCTTGATAGGATCAAGGGCATCGGAATAGGAGCGGGAATAGGGTCGAAGAGGACGCAGGACGAGTCACCACCTGACGGATGACCCTGGTAATCTGCCTGACCCCGAGATGACACGTGACCTGGGGACGACAGGCGACAGCAGGTCACTCGACGGAGTCGACAGGAGTCCCACGAAGATGTGCAGCAGCCCGACATAGGATCCCGTTGTACAACAGGGGGGTCTTGGCAGGTCAATCAGAGAAAGAAGCACAGATCCTTAGTATTTACTCCAACTTGACCAAACACTTAGTCAATAGTCAGATCAGTGCACGAGTCCACCCCACACAAATCTAGACCGCTCATATCAAACGGGGCTCAGTCCACGAAAACATCATTCACATTATGGGTTCACGCGTACCAAGATCAGCCCCCACAATGCCCCCACAATGAGCATATAACCACAACCTGAGCAGTGGAACCCAGATACATCCCCATACCATCAACACAACCAAAATACTCAATCCAAACCCGTAGCAAATAATAAAAACTACCACCAAAATCTCCTCCCCATTACATAATAACTCTCTCAATCCTCTCGAACGCGTGACCAGAATCGACAGAGTTCAAAGCATAAGGTTTTAACCAAGGATTGTCAAAATTTCCAATCATGAACCCTGCGAGCCTAACCAACTACCCCTGTGGTTCTAACCACAGGTTGCCTTGCCACTCACGGAAGAGCCCCAACATTCTCCGAGTCGACTTGCTTTTTAACAAGTAGACAGCCTTCTACTTCACCCTCTGCCCACTCACCTGTGTCACTACATTACGTCCGACCACAAGTTGTCAACATTACAATGACACCGTTCAACAGCGAAACACCCGATAATGTTCATTCCTGGGCACAACCCTACTGCCCTATACATGGCTGCTTTTTTACATTAAGCGCCTGTCCTGATAACTGCAATGATGAAAACTCTCCATAATTAACTCCACATCCACGGGACACCTATATTCCCCTCATGAGATATACCTCCACACTCCACAATACGAACCATTATTCCAATGCACGAACCATATATACCAAAAGTACCAGAACGAAAGTCGAAAAATGCAGAACCCACACCTTCCTATCAAACCAAGCTCCAGTCAGAAGTTTAACGCCACGCGCTGACAACAGCACCCGTTGCAGCGCACAAGACGAGACACCACCGCAAAAGGTTTCTGTCAGCCCCGCTCCGCAGTGAGGCCAGTGGGTTTTCGTACAACTACACCCTACTCACTTCTATTCTGTCACTAGACAGTACTGGCTGCCTGGTAATGCAGGACTCCTCTTCCCGCCTATAACCACAGCAGAACGTGGACACACGGATTACTTTAGACTAGCTAGGCAATACGCCACATGACACTGTTATTCTTCTTGATGAACAATTCACCCGTAAGAAAACCTATCTGGCTCAGACCCACCACCTCCTGCAGTCTTGCCAGCCTCATCAGAAAAGAACTCAACGATGACGCCGATTCGTGCGCAGACGTGCCTAATCTGCCACCTGTTGAGCAAACTTGAGTGACCCCCCCTTCGATCATACGGAAACACACACACACACACACACACACACACACAGCCAGGGTCAGATTCCGGCTGACTTCGCTTTCCTGCGTCTAGTAAAATAGACTAAAGGCGTTGAGTAGGCCCAAAACACGAACTAGCCTATCCTACGTTAAAAATATAACTTTATTGAAACTACCTCAGGTCGCGCACTCTGTACACACCCCAAAAAACTGTCGCCCAGCACAGATCTGACTGCTGAGACATGAGTGCGAAACCGATGCGCGTAGCTCCGTGAACAGTGCGACCCATGGTAACGATGTCCAGGACAGGAAGGCTTTGATCTGCAACCCTCCCCCCAAGATTCATATTCTACGTTTATATCTGTCACTCATAGAACGCAGGTATAGCTGGAGTGTTAACGCGTTTCACAGCCTACTCAGGAAATCAGCTGCCTCATTCCGTACCGGGAATAGCTTCAACCCGAAACTGGTATGGCTGGAAGGCTAGGAGCGCCACCTAGTGACCTATTCCCTTTGATGACCTACTCAGCTTAGGTATTGCAACGGTTGAATGGTCCTACCTGAACCACGAAAGGAGTACCATAAGGTAGTGGCGGAATTGTCAACCACCCTGTCTAGAGCAGAACTTTCTTTTCTCGATGACACGGGTAATTCCGTTCTGCAGGATGCAGTTCTTGCTATGCGCAAGCATCTGGATGCACGCTCACCTGCTGCTCCTGAGGAGAATAGCCCAATCTGCGTCCGACGATTGCGTCGTCTGTAAGATAAAGCCACCTCCTGGACATAGGTATCCTGAATTCTGGAGGGGGACAATACTTTGCTTTGGCTTTGTGAAGGCCTCCTCGCACTCAGGCATCCTAGCACCCTTCTGGGCTCGCCACCCTTTCCTCAGGTTTGGTCAATGCCAGAGCAATCTCAGCAAAACGAGGCACGAAACGCGATAGTAGCCTAACAACCCCAGGAAAACTTCGCACCCCCTTATTCGTCTCAGGCCTTGGTGCATCCCGGTTCCGAGGCCATCATTGGTCCTCCTCACGGGTGGGAAATCCAGCCTTGCCCCACCTTGTGGAATCCCTGGTACTCGAACCTCCTGGCCATCCTCTCGCACGTGGATGGGTTTTGCCGCAAAATCTCGAGCACTCTCTGGAGTTCCGGAACAGATGTCGCAGCCAAGCACATCCAGATGCTACACTCCTGGGTCTCTCAGTCGCTACGAGGATGGCAGTCAATAATATGTTGTCAACTGGTCATGATACCAACGGTATAAACAGCAGCTTCCTCATATCCTCGAATAAAAACTGCCCCGGAAGTGCACAACCCGAACGGCTTATGGACCTTCCACTGATAGCAACCCTGCAGTGTAACAATACGCTGTCTTGGGGCGGTCCTCCTCAGCCACAGGTATCTGCAATAACCTTTGGCTTGTAAATCTATCTTGCTGAAGTACTTGCGTTCACCTAACTTAGCAAATAGGAACTTGATGTCCGGCATAGGTTCCGAGTTCGAACTCAACACCTTATTGAGTTGCGGTAATCCACGCAGACAGAACCTTATCGTCCCGTCCTTCTTTTTGTCCAGAAAAACAATTGGTGAGGGGCGTAGGTGACGTGGATTTGGATTTCGATCACCCCCATTCCATCTTACAGGGCCCTCCATTTCCGCCTTGATCGAGGTCCCTCTGGGAGTAGGGAAGGATAGGGGGTAATGCTATAGCTCCAACGGGCTCGACTATCCATGGAGCTTGATGTGGCACACCTCCAATACTGGTACGTTACGGTTAGGTCAGTTTAGAGGTGTCGCATAACTCCTTGCCAGCGACCTCTGTCGCGCCGCAAACGCGGGGTACGTGTTCCCAACTTAACCTCTGCTGCACCCTCGGGTCGCGTCCAACGGGATCACTGGGTATGTCGTTCTGGTATCATTCTGAATCCTCCTACTGCCACAGTCCGGGTTAACCACTGCTCTCACAGATAAACCTCGCTTCCGTGGTGCATCTCTCTCTCTCTCCACATAACTTCTTAAGGAGGTTGGCGTGAATTAAACTTAGTCTCAGGGCTCGAGCTGTACCTTTGGTGTATGTCTTCCCCTTGTCTTTCGTGCACGGAGGTAGGTAGGTCCCTTCCACATGAGTTCCAGCATGTTCTGCTTGGTAGGTTGAGCAACCTAGACTCGGTCTCCTGGCAATAAACTCGCGCTGCCTAGCTTGGCATCATACTTGTCTCTTTCTGCTGTTTGCTCGCTTGACCTGGGGGGGGGGCTTCCCTTCTCCCAATCTATCAGGATTCAGCAATAAGGTTCGCTACGTCTACCACGTTACGCGGCAGCGGTGCGCACCTCTATGGACTGATCTGGCCGCGTCAGTTTCTCTTTCAGCAATCTTCTCTGGGCCGGACCCGAACCTTCCTCCCGTATCCCAGAGAGCTATAACGGCGAGAAGCCTGGTGCTTGCCTGGGGACCATCCGGTGGCAAACTAACGCCGCAGGGATCCAGCGATCCCACTATCCTGGGCTGTTCCTTAGAAAACGCTTGATATCTTCCGAAGGGGCTGCCGTTTGAACCTTTCCGAGGCCATTGCCTATGAGCGTGGTCGTTAAGGCGTAGTGCGCAGTCCCTTGACTGCGGAGAAGTCGAGGCACCTCCCCATCATGGCGCTGGTGGGAAAACTGTGTGCCCCGTCTGACAGCACTCTCGGGGAATACTGTGCGCTTCTAGTCCTCATTGTAAACAGTGCCTCAGCCACGTGACTGGTATGTCAATAGTACGGAGGGGCTACGGCCTCAGGGTATCTGGTAGCCGTAAGTCATCCCTGTACCAGCACAACCGGTGTCCTGTCTAGACATCCGGCCACAAGGGTCCCACCTGAGGGTCAACGCCCACCTTCTCGAATGGCTCCTTCCACGAACCTCTGTTTGACCACGGCAGGTGGCAATCAACCCTACTTTGTCGGTGGTCTTCTGGCATCGCACACATGACCTACATAACGGGCAATTTCATTGGCACATTCCGGACCAGTTAGAAATGCTGGGAGAGCCCTTTGCTGGTCTTCTGGGTACCCGATGACCCACCCCAACTAGTGGCACATCATGAGCTAGCTCAAGCAACCACCTGCGCAGATCCTGAGGGGACTCACACTTGCGACAAGGTTTCATCCTGGTCTGGAACCTCCTCATGAGAAACCCCTCCCCTGACGAGGGTAGGTCACCTCACCCCTACTACAAGAAAAACGTTCCCCAGTTCAGCAGCACGTCGTTGCCGCAGGCAAGGTGGGAATCCCCCTCTTGCAATCACGCTGCCTCGTGGCGACACTTCGAGAAACATGTTCTCTTAACGGTAGCATGGACGGCGGTTCGGCAGACGCGCTTGCTTTGCCTGGGCCATAGTTTTGTACTGCAGCCACACTGGTCGGATTTGGCATAGGACCGGCACCTTGGTAGCCTCTCCTGATAGAGCGGCCCTGGCCACGTTTCCGAGAGCACATCCTTAACCGGTTTTTTCATTACAGAACATCACATGGCCCACGAGGGATAGGGGATTCTATTCTACCTTTGCCATGGCAGTCTATGGACGACCCGGGACTCTGGCCCCAAAACTAACGGCACGCACTATCTCCAGTGTAGCGTCAGGCGGAGATCAGTTATCGGCTACTATGGTGTTATTATGCAACCGTTCATCGCAGCCCATAAAACCGCCGGTGCCATTCACCTGACCCGACACCTGGGGTGATAATGAATTTTTCCGTGCGCATGTCACGCACAAAGACGGAGTGGGGGGAAAACCCCATCGTCGCGCTGAGCTTCCACCGTGATCCCGAGCGCCATGCCTGTTCCCTTACTGTTCCTCGCACTGTTGCCCTGGCGCACCACACACTTGTAACACTTTCCGTTCATGCAACCCTGGCCTCCTGGAGAAGATCCCGCTTCTGGTTTCTGCGACGTGGGTCCAGACTCCTTGTCACGTCGGCTTGTCGCTTTCTCCTTCTTCTCATGAGCTCCAATCTCCAAGGAAAGACCCTTCATTTCGTTAGGGGCGTCCCTTCCTGATCGCCTTGACCTCTGCTGTCTGTGGGGGGCCTCCGCAAGCAACCTCATCCGCTGTCTTAGGTTTCATTTTTTTACCTCAATCATGGAGGTCTGGTTGTCAAGCCCTGATACAACTGTTTTTGCAACAGCATGGCGACTACATCTTCCAACCTTCCCCTCATCTTCCGGACGCTATGCTCCACAGCGAGGGAATAATCGAACGATTCTGGCCAACAATGACAGAAAGTTTGCCGATGTCTCTTCCTATAATCTTCGGAAACTTCACTACTATATGCATCCGCGTTAAACCGGAAAAGAAAAGAAAAAACGCAGCAGGGTCAGTTGATCCTTCTGATAATCCACCATCGCGGCTTCGGGCCATCGCAACTACGCTTCCCGAGCCCCTTCCCCTGCAGTTAAAGCTCCAAACTGGCAGGCCCTTACGTCCACTTCCAATTTACACAGCTCGGCCACCCTCTCAAAGTGACGGATGTAAAGCATCAACGTCGTCGTCATCCTTGAGCGGGTCAATCTTTATGTGCGTCCCGCCTCAGCTCGCTGTGCCTTCTGCGCTCTCTCTCTTTCTTTCTCTGCCTACGCTCTGTCAAACTCAAACCTCTGCCTCCTCCTGCTGATCCTCATTTCCTCATCCTCTCCGCAATTCTTTGGCACGCATATCCATTCTCTTCCTGCTGCTCTATTTGGCTAGGCGGTCCGCTTCCGCCCAGCTTATTCCCTCGCCCTTGCGGTCTTTCTCTGCTTGTTAATCCTATCCTTCACCAACTGTATTCCAAAGCCTCCTTCTCTTCTGGGTCCGACTTTCTGATCCCCTTTCCTTCTTCCGCTCCTGATCTTCCTTTTCCTCCCTAGTCTTCGGGTTCCTGTCTCTCATGGTGTGGGTAACTCCTTGGACCCCATGGAGCATAGATACGCCCCCAGGGCTCTATTACCAGGTCTCTCACGTGTGTGTGTTTTGTATATTCTGATATGCGTGGCTGACAAGTAATGGAGAAAAAGTACAAAATAAAGTATTAAGAAATAAAAAAACTGAAAAGAAAAATCATTTTGATCAATCATCAAGACACCAGGTGTACAACTGAATGAGTGAGGGCAAGAGGAGGAAAAAATGCCAGGACCACCGGAAAGGGTCCTCACGGTGACTGCACACCTCAGTCATTGTCAAGCCAATCCTCTTCAAGGTTCGTCAACAACATGTCTTCGCTGTAACACTGAGCCACATCTCATTCTCCACTAAGTCGTTAAACCTGATCACGAGTAACTTCGTGTCGTTATCTTCCAAAACGGACCCTGGAGTCTTCCCTCGAGATCCAGATTTCCGGCCACAGATGCACGTCAAAATATAGTGGCGTTAATGCCTGGGAAATTGTCATTTGTCACCATGTGTGGGGTAATGTCGTTGTGTGGTGTTGGCCTCATACCAGCTGACAAACACACCCGCGCCCACCAATCACGCTGCGACCTGGGAGGAATAAGAGACGTCTGTGGTGTCAAAGAGACGAGCACAATTGTTTGCATTCGTCAGGGCATATTGGCAGCAAAAAGACTGCTATTCTTCTCTTATTTTCCTTTCCTTTATTTTCTTCTCGTTTCTTTTCGTTCATTTGTTAACTCTTTTCCACCTCTTTTCTTTCATATATTCATTCGTGCGTTTGTTTGTTTTGCTTGTTTGTTGTGTTTGTTTAAATCCCTCAACCAACTGGTTGATCAACTTCTTTCTTCTCTGTTTTTTTTTAAAAAATATTTATCTTTTGGTATATTGTTGTTGTTGTGATGTTGTGGTTGTTGTAGTTGTGGTTGGTTGTTTTTATTTGTTCTTGTTTTTTTTTATCTTGTTGTGTTTAAGGTAGAGCCTCCATCAGCTTGTTTCCCCTTTTTTCGTCATCGACTGTCATGCACCACGCAAATCTGTTATGTTCGGGATCTGGGTGGACTTCTTTAGACGGCCCCCGGTTCCCCTAGAGTTGTAAAGAGTTCAGGGCACTCAGACATGTGTCGGGGAGGGGCGGATTTCCCCTTTTGTTTAAATTTTTACCCCCTTTTTTTCCCCCACCTTTCCCCTAAATGGGCCCCCCCCCCCGGCAGGGGGCCCCCTTTTGGACCCTCCCCCGGCAAAACCCCCCCCCAGGGCCAAACCTTTTTTCCCCCCCGGGGGAAAACCCCAAAACGGGAAAGGGGGGAAAACCCCCTTTTCCCCCCCCGGGCCCCCCCCCCCGCCCAGGGGCCCCCCCCCCGGGGGGGGGGGAAAATTTCCCGCCCATTTGGGTAACTTGGGGTTTTTCCCACCCCAAAAACCCCCCCCCTTCCGCGCCCCCAAATTAAACCCCCAAACCAAAAAATTTTTATTTCCCTTTAAAAAAATTTAAATTCCCCCCCCTTTTTTCCCCCCTTTCCGTTAAAAAAACCCCCCCCCCCCCCTTTTTCCCCCCTTTTTTTTTTTTTTTGGGGGAAACCCCCCCAACCCCCCCCCTTCCCCCCCTAAAAATTTTACTTTTTTTTTTATTGGGGTTTTTTTTTTTTTTTTTCTTTTTTTTTTTCTTTTTTTAAAAAGACCCCCAATTTTTCCCTTTTTCCCTGTTTTAAAAAATTTTTTTTCCTTTGGGGCCCCCCCCCCCCCCTTTTAAAAATTTTTCCCCTTTTTTAAAAAAGGGGGGGGGGGTTTTTTTTAGGGGGGGTTTTTTTTTTTTTTTTTTTTGGGGACCCCCTAAATAGCCCCCCACCCCCCCTTTTTCCAAAAACCCCCTTTTAAAAAAAACCCTTTAAAAATCCCCTTAAACCCCCCCCCCTTATTTAACCCCCAATTTTAAAAGGGGGGGGGGGGGGGGGGGGAAAAAAAAAAAAATTTTTTTTGGAATTGATCACTGTTCCCTAATAAATTTTTATTGGCTTTAAAATTTAACCCCCAAAAAAAAATTTTAAATCTTAAAAAATTCCAAAAATTGCCCTTTTGTTCAACTGAAATTAAAATAAAAGGTGTAAGTTAAATTTTTAAATACCAAAAAAATTCTTTGAATTCAACATACTATATAATGCGTATATGCTCCAGACGATGTATTGATCCTACCTGCCCAAGAGTAGTTCTATTCCGTATAAAAAGAAAGTGAAAGGAATATATGTATGAATTCCATAAAAGCCTACTGTAAACAATTGTCCAAACAACTCTCTATTATCTGTAGAGAATTTATCTAAAAGTAAGCTCATGTTTGTATGTACCAATTCATTAACAAAAATAGTGCAAATTTGAAAACTACTGATTTACATGCAGATACTTGATGTTGCTCTTTGGAATATAACCTTCAGTTATTGTGAAGAAAGCAAGCAAAGCACATAATTTTTCAATATCATTGATCGTATTTATTCTAAAATTATCCCTTTTTGCTGGCAACCTTCTGTTTTAAAACCTGGCCCCGCGGTTTCCCAAGGGACCAAGACCTGCACTGAGGCACCGCACAGCAAAAGAAAAAAACTGCGGTGTTACTAACCGCACTATTTTATTTCAAAACCTCTTTCTCTCTCTCTCTCTCTCTCTCCCCTCTCTCTCTCTCTCTCTCTCTCTTCTCTTCTGTCTGTGTCTTCTGTTGTCTGTCTGTCTCTCTCCTCTCTTCTCTCCCCTTTTCCCCTTTCTCCTTCTCTTCCCTCTAATCCCCAAATGTTACTCAAAAAAACCACCAACAAGCGGGGCAGCGGGGGAAAGGCTCCCCCCCCAAGCCTGGGTTTTTTTCCCCCCAAGCCGGGGGGGTTTCCACCAACACAGCCAGGCGGGGAAAGAGACCCCCCCGACAAAAAGCCAGGCTGGGAGAGACTTTTACCACACCCGGCGGGGAGATTTTTTTTGGGTTTGTGAGACTCCGCCCCCTCCACAGGGGAAGCCGAGGTTTTCCTCTCCCAATCCAAAGATTGACAGAATGGGACGAATCACGCGCCGACCACATGTAACATTATCTACCGATAAAAGTGGACAGAGGTCCAGTAGTTTTTTCCGTGGTAAATTCACTTCACTTCCAAAAACAATTAAAACTTAAAAGGCCAGGGTCAAAGAGGGAAAAAATGTCCGAAATTTTCTTTTTCCTTAATCTTTCTTATTTTCCAAAAACCCGTACCGTTCTCCGATTGGTGATTGGAGATCACGCATTTTTAAGCTCCGTACTCCAAAAGGAAAAGACTTTTTAAAAAAAACCCGGCCCCATGCCCGAAAGCTGCGTAGTTCGTTGATTCGTGAAATCCCATCTCAGTACACCGCAGTGTGCAGGGGTGATGACCGAAACCAAAAACACGTGCACACTGCT
>JAFLJL010018044.1:30692-45190 GCA_018398815.1 Conus ventricosus
TAGGGTTGATGTGGGTTGTTTGTGTGTGGTTGTGTGTGGTGTTGTGTGTGATGAGATCTGGATTGTTGTCATGCTTAAGTTTACGGACACAATCAATGAGACACAACAAATTTGCACATTTGCATAACTGATTGTACATAGGCTGGAAGATTAGGATTTTATACACTACAACAACAAAAAACAAAGAACATCATATGGTTAGATCCGATACTATTCATATCAACCAAAGTGCCAGTATCCGTGGGGGTCTACTATGCACGCTTCCAAGGACCCGGACAACGGATGGGGTACTGCCTTGTGCTGTGCACGGAGTTCACGTCTCCTTACACTAACGGAGTAGCTTTTCATGGTATTTTGTTTTGGAGAATAATCGTCTCTGCTAGAGGGAAGTCCTGATGGCTTCTGGACTTCCCAAGACCAAAGGCCGAGGTAACAATGCCGCTAAATGCCTACTATGGGTCAGCACAGTGAACACTGCTGGTTTCTTGGCACATGTAATGAACCGAAGAAGTCTAGGATGTGTTATCACTCGTTTCGTCTCTGCTATAACACGTTGACGAGGTTGACATACATGTGAAAATGGAGCTGTCACGGTTTTCTTGCAGACTTGTCTTCCGTGCACCCGCCCTACTACACTCTCTGCCCCCCCCCTTGACCCCGCCTTCACCCCCTCCTTCCCCACCTTTTCCTTTCTTCGAGCCCTAGTGGCAAAGCTTCAACTAGAAAAAGCGGAAGAAAGGTGAAGGCCAACTCAGCGGTGCGCGCGCTTTCTGTGTGAGCAGAGTGTGCTGGGGCAGGTTTTGTAAGCATGTTCCGCTTTGTGGCAGATGTAAGAATGACTGACTCAGGGAGTTGCACATTGCCAATATTTTCTGTGTGATTGCTGTTTGTATTTTGAACCAACATTTTGTGTTATTAGTTTGTATTTTGAACGAACATTTTCTGGGTCATTGCTGTTGTATTTTGAACCAACATTTTGTGTTATTACTGTTTGTGTTCTGAACGAACATTTTCTAGGTCATCACTGTTTATATTTTGAACCAACATTTTCTGGGTCACCACTGTTTGTATTTTGAACCAACATTTTCTGGGTCATCACTGTTTATATTTGAACCAACATTTTCTGGTCACCACTGTTTATATTTTGAACCAACATTTTCTGGGTCCATCACTGTTTATATTTTGAACCAACATTTTCTGGGTCACACACTGTTTATGTTTTGAACCAACATTTTCTGGGTCATCACTGTTTGTATTTTGAACCAACATTTTCTGGGTCACCACTGTTATATTTTGAACCAACATTTCTGGGTCATTGCTTTTTGTATTTTGAACCAACATTTTCTGGGCCACCACTGTATTTTGAACCAACATTTTCTGGGTCATTGCTGTTTGTATTTTGAACCAACATTTTCTGTCATTGCTATTTGTATTTTGAGCCATCCAGTCTTTGTCTAAATACGATCATTAGTCATATGTCTATGGTGATGAATGTTTATAACAATTTGGCAATGACCAGACCTTTCTGACGGAAAACGGACTTCCCTGAATGTCTCTAAATGTTTATGTAAGAAGACGCAAAGTAGAGATGACTTGTCTCTGGGTTTTTGTGTTGACGTCGTACATTAATTACTATTTTTTCAAATTCTCTCGATCTCTTTCATTACACACACACACCACACACACACACACACACACACACACACACACACACCACACACCACACACACACCCCGCGTTATAAACACCGGAAACATTTTCCATTCAAGTCGCTAAGAATGTACAATGTTAGCAGTCGCGTGCAAAAAGCCATTTCTATTTCTACTAAGATATCCACAAACGTCGTTCGAGCGTCGGAACGAACGTTTTCTCCATGTTCACAAACCATTGGCTCGTGTGACATGTCGTGTTTGAGGCGAACGTTTTGAACTGTATTATCAACTTGAATGCGGCTACATTCCTAAAGGACGATGTAGTTTTAAGAAGGGGTATTGAACGTTTGTTCATAAGCACTCAAAAAGTCGACTTTAGACAATGTCCGTTGGTCTAATTTTATATCATCACATTTGAAGTGATGTACGTGTAATTCTTTGGGACGAAAAATGAGAAGAACTATGTACACAGAGGAGTGGAGATCACGTTGAGGGGAACAACCAAGATAGCGGTCCATAGAAGCTACACTCCCTCATGTACTGCAGACAGTCGATTGATCACGAAATCCTCAATCATCAAACCTGCAGGTGTGAGGCCGAGGCCCTGAAAAATTACCCCCCTATCTGCTGGCATGGACAACCACAGGAAGCTCCCGGTCACTGCATGCTCACAGGCGCCGTGGCGGGCGTCTCAGGGGAACCCCCCCCCCCCCCCCCCCCCCCCACCAAACAGAGGCAGGTCAAGTGTTGTTCGTGTCTACAACGACGTGGACAGTCGCCGACCTTCCTGCTGTGGGGCGGGGTCAAGGTCGCCCTTCTCCATGGTGTCCAGGTTCCAGCGGGGCGGAGGCGGCAGGGAGAACACCTGCCAGATGTAGTCCTGCACGAAGCTGGGCTGGAAAGACAGCAGGCCGGGGCTGTGCGAGCTGACGTGGCCCAGAACACACACGACCGCCGCCAGCGCCGAGCTGAGCAGGAGGAGGCCGCTGATCAGAGGTTCGGTTCTCAGGGAACCTGCATGTCTGTGCTGGGGCTGGCCCACACCGCGCGATTATGAGCCACGTGCCCCGCGACCGACAGCACGATGCCTGGCCCCAACACGTCACCATACGTCATGATACACAGCCTGCCCCAACACATCAACCATACTGTCATTACACACAGCCTGCCCCAACACGTCAATCATACGTCATGACAGCCTGCACCAACACGTCAACCATAGGTCATGACACACAGCCTGCCCCAACACGTCAACCATACGTCATGATACACAGCCTGCCCAACTACGTCAACCATACGTCAGGACACAGCCTGCACCAACACGTCAACCATACGTCAGGACACAGCCTGCCCCAACACGTCAATCATACGTCATGACACACAGCCTGCCCCAACACGTCAATCATACGTCATGACACACAACCTGCATCAACACGTCAATCATACGTCATGACACACAGCCTGCACCAACACGTCAACCATACGTCATAACACACAGCCTGCCCCAACACGTCATTCATGCGTCATAACACACAGCCTGCCCCAACACGTCAATCATACGTCATAACACACAGCCTGCCCTAACACGTCAATCATACGTCATAACACACAGCCTGCCCCAACACGTCAACCATACGTCATGACACACAGCCTGCACCAACACGTCAATCATACGTCATAACACACAGCCTGCCCCAACACGTCAACCATACGTCATGACACACAGCCTGCCCCAACACGTCAACCATACGTCATGACACACAGCCTGCCCAACACGTCAACCATACGTCATGACACACAGCCTGCATCCAACACGTCAATCATACGTCATGACACAAGCCTACACCAACACGTCAGTCACAGGTCATGACACACAGCCTGCCCCAACACGTCAGTCACAGGTCATGACACACAGCCTGCAGAACACGTCAATCACAGGTTATGACACACAGCCTGCCCCAACACGTCAATCACAGGTTATGACACACAGCCTGCCCCAACACGTCAATCACAGGTTATGACACACAGCCTGCCCAACACGTCAATCACAGGTCATGACACACAGCCTGCCCAACACGTCAATCACAGGTCATGACACACAGCCAGCCCAACACGTCAATCACAGGTTATGACACACAGCCTGCCCCAACACGTCAATCACAGGTTATGACACACAGCCTGCACCAACACGTCAGTCACAGGTCATGACACAGCCTGCACCAACACGTCAAACATACATGACACAGCTGCCCAACACGTCAAACATACATGACACACAGCCTGCCCATCACGTCAATCACAGGTCATGACACAGCCTGCACCAACACGTCAGTCACAGGTCATGACACAGCCTCCACCAACACGTCAAACATACATGACACAGCCTGCCCAACACGTCAATCACAGGTCATGACACAGCCTGCCCAACACGTCAAACATACATGACACACAGCCTGCCCAACACGTCAATCACAGGTCATGACACAGCCTGCACCAACACGTCAAACATACATGACACACAGCCTGCCCAACACGTCAATCACAGGTCATGACACAGCTGCCCAACACGTCAGTCACAGGTCATGACACACAGCCTGCCCAACACGTCAATCACAGGTCATGACACAGCCTGCCCAACACGTCAGTCACAGGTCATGACACACAGCCTGCCCAACACGTCAGTCACAGGTCATGACACACAGCCTGCCCAACACTTCAGTCACAGGTCATGACACACAGCCTGCATCAACACGTCAATCACAGGTCATGACACAGCCTGCATCAACACGTCAATCACAGGTCATGACACACAGCCTGCCCAACACGTCAGTCACAGGTTATATACACATCCTGAACCAACACGTCAACCACAGATCATGACACACAGCACACACATATTGTAACACGTCAGTCACAGGTCACAGCCTACACATATCGTAACATGTAACACTATTTACATCATGATTTTAAGGAACTCTTAAACGAGGCAGCGAACAGTAAACAGTAACTGAAGGACAAGTAGAGTAACTCTTGCTCCCTTGATGAAACAAATTTTATGTGTGCTCTCTTTTGTCATTTGTGCTAGGCGATTGGGTGTCGCCAGCAGAATTCGAGTTATGAGCGTCTATTCATTTCATCACAGGAGCAAGAGTTATCCTACTTGTTCTTCAATAATGATCTTAGGTTTTCAGCAACGTATTTCCTTACAGCACTTTTCGTTTTACTTTTCTACCCTTCACTAGTGCTTTGCGGTGCTGTTGGATTCTGTATTTTAACCCTCGTGGTAAGAATACGGCAGAATACTAGCCGTGGCGAAGTGATTAGCGTCGAAGACTCTCGGCTGGGAGGTCGTGGGTTCGATTCCCATCAGAGTCATGTGGGATTTTTCTTCCCGATCGGCTCCTACCCAGAGTTGAGTTTGCCACGGGCTCAGTTGGGCTCAGTCGAGCTTCATCCACTTAATGGATCTATCTCTGAGAGTGCTGCTCAAATTTCCTGACCGACACTTCAGGTGTCTGTATCTCTCGGGCCTGGTTGACGCCGGGATATATTATGAAAGGAAGCGTTGAGTACAGCCTGTCATGCAGTCTCGGACCGGAATGGAAATCCGTGCATCATCATCATCATCCTCATTCTATCGATCAGCATAAAAAAAAAGTCTCAAATTCTGTGGCCCTTCTATGCCTGCTCTCATGGTGACCTCAGTTTCGATGTCCTCTTCGTCTGTGCCTTGGTTTGGTTCCGTCGGGGTCACTGGTATCGGCGAGTCATGTGGAGGGGTGGGGGGGGGGGGAGGGCTGTCGTTGTACGGACGGGGGGCGCCCTCCGGAGGGAAAGCTCACTACGCCGGCTCCGCGGCAAAGCAGTTATTGTCGTCAGAAGGGGCTTAGTAGGTGATGTCCTGCGTTTGTTGGATCAAACAGGCGCCACTGAACACCACCGAAGTGACTCGGCAGCCGGGCAGTGTCTCCTCCAGTGGGTTGCCTCTTGACGACTTGACATTGACTGCTCCAGTGGATTGCCGGTATCGGGGCTGCAGCTTGACTGACCGGACTGTGGCTGTGGACGGGGTGTCGGAATGAACGGCGTGGGTGCACGCATCTGAAGTGGCACAGAAGATGAGAGAGCAAAAAAAAAAAAAAAAAAAAAAAGAATACCACAGAATTATCACTCGCCTATTGCTCCCGGAAGGGAAGCTACGTTGAGTATTGGCGCGCACAGCGTTGCAGGCAATTGGACGCTGGCGTTTGCAGGCAACGGATGTGTGAGCATGTGTAGGTAGCCTACATGAATGAATGATAACGTAAGTACAAGTGAATGAGACCAGTGTGCAAGTACACAAGAACTTGAAGGTGAGTGGCAACCCCTTTTTTCATTCACGAGTAGATCTTGGCAGCGTAAAAAGTGGTGTACGTGTATAATTGGATGAATTAATTGGGTATAATAACTTCTCTGAGAGAAGCCCACGCCTGTGTTGCATGCATCATCATGACCATACGTTTGGAGTATAGTTCATAACTTTCGCCTGTGTGCGGCTGTACCTTAATTCGCCTGTGTGCGATATACAATTATCCTGTTACGCCTGTGTGCGATATACAACTCTCTGTTCGCCTGTGTGCGATTTGGCAGTACCATTCCGCCTGTGTGCGGTACATGCTCAAGATATAAACCCAAGCTAAGCATGGCCAGTCATTCAGGGGCACAGGAGCAAGAGGTCGCACCTATAGGCCTAGATAAGGAAGATAAAGTCGACGAGGCTTGATGCTCGCATCAGTCAAATGGATGACAGATTTTCTAGACTGGAAGAGGCTATTCACAAGCTGTTGACGCCAAAACTTCGGACAAAGACCGGATCACGTCTCAGGCACCGCGTGGGCACTAGAGACGGCGCGATTCTCTCTCTGAGGAGGGAGAAGAAACTGGGTCATGGTCCGACCGTGGCGAGTACAGGCGCACGAAAGGTGAACAGCCGGTTAAGAAAACTGCTAATGCCACTCTGAGCAATGAGGACTCTGAGTCATCGTCAGATGGAGAAATCTATGATGATGCTGTGGATTCTATTTCCCTTGATTGTCAAGATGATGACTTGTTAAAGGAGATAGAACAAGACTTGGACAATAAGAGAAAACAGCTGACAAAGTGGCTGACTCAATGGCTGAGATCATTAATAAAAGATTTGCACAGGGGCTTTCTGAAACAAAATTTAAGAAAGGCTTAATAAATACCAACGCCCAGACAACTGCCCCAAGCTTCAGGTGCCCAAAGTGAATACAGAAATCTGGAAGGATTGCCAGCCACTGTCAAACAGGCTGATGTTAGATGGCTTCAGTGCAGAGAGCCATTGTCAAAGCCACAGCAGCACTGGCACAGAGCACTCAGGCTTTACTCAAAGCTATATGCAAGGAAAAGTTGACTGATGCAGACATCAAAGCCTCTGTCACTGATCAGAACGCTGATGCTCTGGCCTTGTTGGGTCATGCATGTCACGGAGCTGTCAGTAAAACGCAGACAGGTCCTGCGCCCCCATCTCCCCAGACAGCTGACAGGATTGTGCAGTGAGAGTGTTCCCATTACTGGTCAGCTCTTTGGAGACAATATGACTGCTTCCATCAAGGAGATCAAAGAGCTGGACAGACTGTCACATGGTGCAGGCCCAAGTCGTTATGACAACAGACAACGTAACAGACCATGGCAAAAAGCCAACAACAAAGAAAAACGTCCTTTTTTAGGCCAGAGACAGCAACACTACGGCCATCAAAAGAAGTTCCAGGGGAACAGAAACGCAAGACAGTTCTACCAGAAGAAGCCTTGAGTCTGTGTCACTCTTGGATGGCCAGGTGAGACACACTATCCCTCCTCATCTGCTGGATGAAATGAGACAGGAGGCTTTACTTTTTCAAGGTGGCAGGCTTACACAATATGTTGATAGATGGGAAAATTTGACAAAAGACCCTGAAATTTAGAAACAGTACAAGGTGTGAGCCTTCAATTTGATTGTGATATTGGCCAAATCAGACAGGATTACACTTTCCAGCCTGAGTTAAATGCACCAGAAAGAAAGTTATTGACAAAGAAATACAGAAACTTTGCCAAAAAGGTGTGATTTCAAAGTGTCAGGCTGAAGCAGAGCAGTTTGTGTCACCAGTTTTTGTTCTTCCGAAGAAAGATGGAACTCATAGAATGATTCTGAACTTAAAGAAACTAAACGAAGATATCGTTTATTATCACTTCAAAATGGAAACCTGCATACTGCTCTAAAACTAGTGACTCCAAACTGCTTCATGGCTTCAATTGACTTGAAGGATGCATACTACTCAGTATCAGTCAAAGAGGAACACGAAAGATTTCTCAGATTTGAGTGGGATGACCAGCTTTGGCAGTTTTAACTGTCTGCCTAATGGGCTGGCACTTGCACCACGTAATTCACCAAGCTGTTAAAACCTGTGTTTGCACCTTGAGAGGGGAAGGTCATCTTTCCTCAGTATTTTTGGATGATTCACATTTGTTTGCAGAGACGAGAATGTCATGTGCCTCTAATGTATTTAACACAGTGAAACTTCTAAGGTCTCTGGATTTATCTATCCATCCCCAAAAATCAGTACTAGAACCCACTCGTCGCATTCAGTATCTGGGAGTCATCATTGACGCTGAGTCAATGACAGTAACTTTAACACCTGAGAGAGTAGCAGACATGGTTTCGATTTGCCTGTCAGCTGTCAAGAAAGATACAGTGAGTATCAGGGATGTGGCGAGAGTGATTGGAAAGATAGTGGCTTCCTTTCCAGCGGTTGATGTATGGGCCACTTCATTATAGACAGCTGGAGAAAGAGAAAAAGACAGCACTGTTGCTGTATGCAGGGAATTTTGACAGACACATGACATTGTCGCCTCTTGCCAAAAGAGAACTAAATTGGTGGATCAACAACATTGAGGACTGCTTATAATGTTATTCACCAAACAGACCCTGATGTCCACCTGACCTCGGATGCATCAAAAACTGGATGGGGTTGTGCATGTGAACAGTCAAAATCTGGGGGAGAATGGCTACCAGAAGAAAAAGATTTTCACATCAACTATCTGGAACTTAAGGCAGCATTTTTGCTTTGAAATGTTTCCTAAATCGGGTTTATGGGCGACATGTCCGTATTCATGATAGACAACACAACTGCTGTTGCATGTATCAATCATATGGGAACAAGTCATTCGATTCATGTAATTTGATGACACAGATGATATGGAACTGGTGCATTGACAATCACGTATGGTTGAGTGCTGCTTATATTCCAGGTAAGGAAAACACAGCAGCAGATGAGGAGTCATAGGAAAATAAACCTGGATGCAGAATGGAAGTTGAACAGAGAAGAGCTTCACAAAGCATTGATTACAATTGCATATGAATCCGGACATTGATCTCTTTGCCTCAAGGTTGAACAACAAATGCAGCACTATGTTTCTTACAGACCTGACCAAGCACCTATGCAGTAGATGCATTTTCTCTCCCTTGGAGTAACCTTCAATTTATGCCTTTCCCCTTTTAGCACGATCACGGCAGTGTTGGGGAAGGTGAAGAGAGAGCGAGCGATGGGGGTAGTGGTGGTGCCCGCTGGCCAACTCAAGTCTGGTGGCCTCTGCTGACACAAGCTGCTGATACAAGACCCAGTACTGCTACCAACACGAGACACCATCCTCTCCCTCCCACACAGCAAGGGAGAACCCACCCCCTTCTTCCCCGCCTTCAACTGATGGTATGCAAAGTATCGGGGAGCGGTACCAGAGGGAAGGCTGTTCCAACAGGCAGCAGCGCTAATCGTCAGTTCTTGGCGCCCCCACACACGCGTAGTGTACAACACCTACATTTGCCAAGTGGAAGCAGTACGCAGCAAAGAATAGTATCCCACATGATGTGCCGGACATTGTGCAGGCAGCAAACTTTCTTGCCGAACTTTTTAGTGCTGGAGCAAGCCACAGTGCTATAAACTCGGCGCGCTGCGCTTTGTCCGCTTATCTGCCATTAGTGAATGGATTTTCAGTGGGCAGTCATCCAGTTATTTGCAAACTTGTGAAAGGAGCATTTGAACATAGGCCTTCCTTACCCAAATATAGGCACTTGGGATGTAAATACTGTTACTTAGTTATTTAGATTGCTTATCTCCCATCAATCAGTTGACTTTGAAAGAACTGACTTTGAAAAACTTGCATGTTGTTAGCTTTAGTTACAGGACAAAGAGGTCATGCTTTACACTCTTTGAAAACAAGTGATGTAAAGATGTTTGATTGTAAATGTTGTGTTACAATTTTCATGTGTATTGAAAACAAAC
This sequence comes from Conus ventricosus, assembly GCA_018398815.1. NCBI lineage: Eukaryota > Metazoa > Mollusca > Gastropoda > Neogastropoda > Conidae > Conus > Conus ventricosus. The sequence continues at coordinate 40,663 of JAFLJL010018044.1, forward strand.
AAAGCCAGGGAAACATACAGAACCAGCAGAGATTAGGGCATTTGCAAAGAATGAAAATCGTGTCCAGTGAGACACTTGAAGCAGTATATTGACACAACTAAGGATCTCAGAGGCAGTCACCAACAGCAGTTATTCATCAGTCACACCAAACTCACGCACCTGTGGGTAAGCAGACATTTCGCGCGATGGGTTGAAAGAGGTGCTAGCGCGCTCAGGCATTGACACTAACCAGTACACAGCACACTCCACCAGGGCTGCAAGCTGCAGTGCAGCCGCCCCAGGCTGGAGTTTCATTGAAAACAATATTGAAAGCAGCGGGCTGGACAAATGAAAAGACATTCTGTAAATACTATAAGAGACAAGAACAGTGCCAGTTTCAGCAGAAGGTACTTGATGGCTATGTGAAACAGTAAATGAAAATGATGAAGGATCATTGTAAATAAATGTGTGGTGCATTACATGTCTGGCTGTGATGTTTATATTGGCCACTATCCTACTTTCTCTAAAGTCTCAACGTAGCTTCCCTTCCGGGAGCAATAGGCGAGTGATAATTAGAAAATTAAACTAGACCTACGCTAGAAGGTTGCAGTTTAATTGAAATTATTACGAGCCTATTGTGGAGGAAGGAGAAGTTTACGTCCCTCCCAATTAGTGTTCGTAGTAATAATCAATTTTACTGTCCCTCCCTAAAGGCGCAAGTCTAGTGGCCATACAGCTCTGAAATTTGCCTGCAAGGCTGTGCGCGCCAATATCAACGTAACTTCTCCTTCCTCACAATAGGCTCGTAATAATTTCAATTAAACTGCAACCTCTAGCGTAGGTCTAGTTTAATTTTCTAATTATAGACTGTGGTATGTCTGTATTTGATGCCAATGGAACACAATCGGCCGTGTCTCCTTGACAGTCGAATCAGCGGACGAAAGGCCTCGGAGCAGGCGATATGAATGGTTTGTATCAAGATAGATTACGATGGTCCCTATATGTGCTTGGTGAAAGAGTTTATGATTTATAATCTATTTCCTAATTTTCGTTTCCATTTTCTTTTCCATCTTTTTATACGTCCACCTTTCATTTGCTATACCTCCATCATACATTGTTTCTATACGTCCACCATACATTGCTATACCTCCATATACATTGTTTCATTACGTCCACCATACATTGCTATACCTCCATCATACATTGTTTCATACGTCCACCATACATTGCTATACCTCCATCATACATTGTTTCATACCTCCATCTACATTGTTTCATACCTCCATCATACATTGTTTCATACGTCCACCATACATTGCTATACCGCCATCATATCATTGTTTCATACCTCCATAATACATTGTTTCATACCTCCATCATACATTGTTCATACCTCCATCATACATTGCTATACTCCATCATACATTGTTTCATTTACGTCCACCATACATTGTTTCATACCTCCATCATACATTGTTTCATACCTCCATCATACATTGTTTCATACGTCCACCATACGTTGCTATACCTCCATCATACATTGTTTCATTACGTCACACATACATTGTTTCATACCTCCATCATACATTGTTTCATACCTCCATCATACATTGTTTCATACCTCCATCATACATTGTTTTCATTACGTCCACTTACGTTGCTAGTTATACCTCCATCATACATTGTTTCATACGTCCTACCATACGTTCGCTATACCTCCATCATACATTGTTTCATACGTCCACCATACATTGCTATACCTCCATCATACATTGTTTCATACCTCCATCATACATTGTTTCATACCTCCATCATACATTGTTTCATACCTCCATCATACATTGTTTCATACCTCTATCATACATTGCTATACCTCCATCATACATTGTTTCATACGTCCACCATACATTGTTTCATACCTCCATCATACATTGTTTCATACCTCATCATACATTGTTTCATACGTCCACCATACGTTGCTATACCTCCATCATACATTGTTTCATACGTCCACCATACGTTGCTATACTTCCATGATACATTGTTTCATACGTCCACCATACATTGCTATACCTCCATCATACATTGTTCATACGTCCACCATACATTGCTATACCTCCATCATACATTGTTTCATTACGTCCACCTATACATTGCTAACCTCCATCATACATTGTTTCATACGTCACACTATACATTGCTATGACCTTCAATCATACATTGTTTCATACGTCCACCATACGTTGCTATACCTCCATCATTCATTGTTTCATACGTCCACCATACGTTGCTATACCTCCATCATACATTGTTTCATACGTCCACCATACATTGCTAGACATCCATTACACACAGCTGTACATATTCATTACATATTGCTGTACACATCTTCATGAATATCTCAAATCCATCATACATTACTACACATCCATCAGACACTGATGAATACACCCATTATACATTACTATGAATCATCATATATTGCTAAAAAAAAATGCCACCATACATATTTTACACATTCACCATACACTGCTATACGAATCGATAAATTTGCTATACATCCATCACACATTGTTATGTACATCCATCAAGCATGCTTACATCATTAATGAATCGGTATACACATCCATTATACATTACAACACACATCCATGATATACTGGTGAAGACGTTCACTATACATTATATAGCATCCTACATTACTATACTCATCCGTGTATGCACTGCTATACACATTCTATTACACATTGCCTTACACATTCATAGTACATGGCTATACTCACCCATCAATGCATCGCCATTTACATTCATTACGCATTGTTATGCATCATTTATCACACGTTGCTACAACACTCCATCATACATTATGTACACATCCATCAGACATTAATGTACACATCCATTATGCATTGCTGTACCTACCATCATACACTGCTGTACACAAATACATCATGCAGTACTATAGCACCCACCATGCACTACTATACACACCTATCATTTATTCCTATACACATTAATCATATATTGCTATACACATCTATCATGCATTGGTATACACATCCGCCATAGATGTTTTACAACACACATCATACTTGCTATGTTCATTCGTATCTACATTGCTGTACATGCCATGCACATTCGTATCTACATTGCTGTACATATTCATCACACAATTCTATGCATAATTCACCACAGATTAATGTACACATCCACGTAAATCTATTATATAAAGCTGAGTTTGTCTGTCCGTCTGTTCGCTTATACACGCCCACATTTGGGTCGATCACCACCAAATTTGGTATCAAGTTCCTTGGTTGTCCTACAAACAGCAACGTGGGTCGGCGATCACGTGACGCATTGCGTTCGTGACGCAATTGCGTCTAGTATTACTATAAATGTCGTAACAGATTAACTTCACTCGTCCATACACACACAATATATATTACTCTCACTCACAGAACACACTTAAGCAAACGCGGTGAGAAAACACACACACACACACACACACACACACACCACACACACACACCACACACACACCACACACACACACGCATGCACATACACCGCACACACTCACACAGGCGCGGGCTCGCGCACGCGCTTATACGAACGCACGCACATGCACGCAAATACACAAGTGTTTGGTTCCTTTGACTCCTAAAGGTTCCCGTGACCAAAAAAAATCTTTGGTTATGAATTTGAGCGTTGGCCTGAGTCTTAACACACACAAACACACTGCTGAAACCATTTCTTGTCAATTAACCATCGGTTTGTACTGACATTTCAGACAAAATAATAGACAATTCAGAAAAGTAAATCAAAACACAAATAATGAAAAAAGAAAGAAAATAAGACACTGTCATAAATTATTTCAGAGATGAGAAAATTGTAAAAGAATGATTTACGATACTTTTGTGGATTGTAAGGTGACCAAAGTCTAGTGACATACAAATATCACTCTCTTCCCCACTCTCATACTCTACTCACCCCATCCGACAGCCCATCAGACACCATAATAATATAAGGAATATGATTATTCTCTCTCTCTCTTCCCCATCATCTGGGCGAGTACTCAGGAAAACACACACACACACACACACACACACACACACACACAAACACACACACACACACACCACACACATACCAGAGAAGGGAGAGACAGAGATAAGACCTGATTGACGATCGATGACAGACAACCTGCAGCGCCCATGAAGCGATGGAGCAGAATGCTCGAGGAGTTGCGGATGACCACATGAAGTTGCTGACTGCAGCACAGACTGGTGACGCCCAAGACAGAGTACTGGTGCCAGACCTGCGATCTGCATCCACACTGCTGCAAGCAAGGACGGGCCCATTCACCTCCTCAGAGTCTGCTGTTCTTTCGAGCCTATTCCGCCATTTTTTTCACTAGATTTTTGTAATAACAAACAGGTGGGTTATTTGTTATTTACTGTTTATTGTTCCCTCCCTCATTCTTATTTTACTGTTTATTGTTCCCTCCCTCATTGTTATTTACTGTTATTGTTCCTCCCTATTGTTATTC
>JAFLJL010018045.1:5000-10629 GCA_018398815.1 Conus ventricosus
TTGTGTAGGAAACAACTGAAGATTTGAACTAGCTGCTGGTTAGGGGGGGAACAAAAGTGAACTTCATAAGACATAAATTTATCAATGTAGAGTTAGGTGTCTCTTAGCAGTTGGGTAAGACATCCGTCTAAAAAGGCACGCCTTCAGACGCCCACCCATCCAAAAGTTGCGGGTTCGAATCCCGGCCAAGCAAAGAAAATATGTGAAGAAAAAAATGTGAAATAAAAATGAGAAGATAGTTAATTAGTTAGTTAAGTAGAAAGTAAGGTAGTTAGTTGTTACCTAGTTAGTTAATGAGAATAGCTTTATCTCTTTTTCTTTATTATTTTTTTGGCTTCTGCCAAACTACAAGTAGAAAAGAGCCTCTTTCTGTATGTAGGAAACAACTGAAGATTTGAACTCGCTGCTGGTTAGGGAGGAACAAAAGTGAACTTCATAAGGCATAAATTTATCAAGTGGTAGAGTGGTGTCTCTTAGCAGTTGGGTAAGACATCCGTCTAAAAAGGCACGCCTTCAGGACGCCCACCCATCCAAACGTTGCGGGTTCGAATCCCGGCCAAGCAAAGAAAAAATGTGAAGAAAAAAAATGTGAAGACAAAAATGTGAAACAAAAATGAGAGGAATAGTAATTAGTTAGTTAAGTAGAAAGTAAGGTAGTTAGTTAGGTAGGTAGTTAGTTACCTATTTAATTAGTTAATTTAGTTTGTTAATGAGAATCAGCTTTATCTCTTTATTATTTTTTTTGGCTTCTGCCAAACTACAAGTAGTAAAGAGCCTCTTTCTGTATGTCTCTGACTTGTGTGTGTGTGTGTGTGTGCGTGCGTGTGTGTGTGCGTTCGTGTGTGTGTGCGTGCGTGCGTGCGTGCGTGTGTGTGTGTGTGTGTGTGTGGTGTGTGTGTGTGTGTGTGTGTGTGTGGTGTGCGTGCGTGTGTGTATGTGTGTGCGTGCATGTGTGTGTGTGTGTGTGTGTGGAGAGAGTGAGAGAGAGAGGGGGTACTGATGTGGGGTAGGCTGAACAAGTATTCATTCACGTGCTCCACTGTCTGGGGTGAGAATGAATTGTGTAATTTGCATTGATGGGTTATTCAATCTCTGCAGGGACGTCTAACGGCGTGATTAACACAACTCGTCCTACTCTGTGCAGAGGTCAGGCATGGAAGTCGAACTTCAAAGTACTTTGGTCGTTTTGGCAAGAAGTGACAAGGATGTTAGTTTCTAATAATGCGAGAGAGGATGATATGTTGTAATCTATTTTCTTATCTTTAAAGCTTCCAAATATATTTACTTAGTTCTGTTTGGTTTTTATATTTTTCATTTTTAAAGGACTGTTTATGGTTTCCATATCTGGTTTTAAAATGGTTTGCCGTGATCCCTAAGTATGTTTCTTTATCACTGTCTGTTGTTACTGTAGCTTGGACACGATGTTTATTGTAGAGACATTTGTTATTCAGAGGGCACTGGTCTTTTTTGTGCAATTACAAGATATCCTTTCGTCACCCTCTTTGTTTGCATTATTTTTAGTTTTATTGGAAGAATCAATTATATTTTTAAGGTTGGGCATACATAAGTATGAGAGCTTGATGGTGTTTTTATTAAATATTTTAGATAGTACATGTTCTTTTGGGAATGATGTTTTAAGGATTCTGAGGAATTCTTTTCCTACGTTAGTTTTTGTTCCTCCGTCATATGGGGGTTATACCATATAATTTTTCTTTTTCCTGTTTTTCTTACTGCTGTTCATGTTATTATCTGGATTAGTTGTAGCCACTTTTTTCAGCGCCTCTTGGTATTCGGCTGCTGCACTGTTAAATTCTTTCTCATTGCATGACAATTTAGATAATCTTTTGTTTATACCATTAGGTATGTTTTTAAAATGTTTAAAAAAAATAATATAATATATATATATATATATATATATATATAAATATATAATACTGCTGAACAATTAAATAGTGGGAGAAAACAAGTGCAGGTTAACAATTCTTCAGTCATTATAGTAATGACTTGGCAAAGATTTGAATTAAAAAAAAAATTAAAAATGAAAAAATGGGGGGAATATATTATATATGAGAAACCCTTCACTAGCTGCCTGAGGGAACCATTGTACTCCCCTTCGAAGGCACATCTATTTGTATTGCCTGCTCCTTAGGCCTTTCGTCCGCTGGATCGGACTCATCAGGGAGACACGGCTGATTTGTGTCTGTGCTCTTGGTGCCCAAATAGAGACACACCAAAGTCCATAATTCTGTGGTGTTCTCATCACCAAGGGTTCAAAAAAGAATCCAACAGCACCCCCAAAGCAGCCAGCGAAGGGTAGTAAAATGGAACCAAAGGAATGTGTGGAGAGGAAAAAAGTGCTTAAAAACTAAAAGCATTATGCAAACAGTATAAAATGTAGGGGACAATCTTTGAGCCTATGCTTGAGGATCCATTCAAGGATGCAAGGGAGATCAAAAGATATGGAACAGTGTGAGGGGTCAGCTCTGCTGTTCAATAACCCAAGCATTTGCGAGTGGCTACGAATTGTACAGAACCACCTTTACTTGGATCTCCTAAGAGATGCAATCTCCCACTGATTGACCAAACATTTTTACTGCTGAACAATTAAATAGTGGGAGTAAACAAGTGCAGGTTAACAATTCTTCAGTCATTATAGTAATGAGTTGGCAAAGATTTGAATTTAAAAAAAAATGAAAAATGAAAAAATGGGGGGAATATATTATAAATATGAGAAACCCTTCACCAGCTGCCTGAGGGAACCATTGTACTCCCCTTCGAAGGCACATCTATTTGTATTGCCTGCTCCTAGGCCTTTCGTCCGCTGGATCGGACTCATCAGGGAGACACGGCTGATTTGTGTCTGTGCTCTTGGTGTCAAATAGAGACAACCAAAGTCCATAATTCTGTGGTGTTCTCATCACCAAGGGTTCAAAAAAGAATCCAACAGCACCCCCAGAGCAGCCAGCGAAGGGTAGTAAAATGAACCAAAGGAATGTTTTGGAGAGGAAAAAAGTGCTTAAAAACTAAAAGCATTATGCAAACAGTATAAAATGTAGGGGACAATCTTTGAGCCTATGCTTGAGGATCCATTCAAGGATGCAAGGGAGATCAAAAGATATGGAACAGTGTGAGTGGTCAGCTCGCTGTTCAATAACCCAACATTGCGAGTGGCTAAGAATTGTGCAGAACAACCTTTACTTGGATCTCCTAAGAGATGCAATCTCCCACTGATTGACCAAACATCTTACTGCTGAACAATTAAATAGTGGGAGAAAACAAGTGCAGGTTAACAATTCTTCAGTCATTATAGTAATGACTTGGCAAAGATTTGAATTTTAAAAAAAAATTAAAAATGAAAAAATGGGGAGAATATATTATAAATATGAGAACCCCTTCACTAGCTGCCTGAGGGAACCATTGTACTCCCCTTCGAAGCACATCTATTTGTATTGCCTCTCCCTAGGCCTTTCGTCCGCTGGATCGGACTCATCAGGAGACACGGCTGATTTGTGTCTGTGCTCTTGGTGTCCAAATAGAGACACACCAAAGTCCATAATTCTGTGGTGTTTCTCATCACCAAGGGTTCAAAAAAGAATCCAACAGCACCCCCAAAGCAGCCAGCGAAGGGTAGTAAAATGGAACCAAAGGAATGTGTGAGAGGAAAAAAGTGCTTAAAAACTAAAAGCATTATGCAAACAGTATAAAATGTAGGGACAATCTTTGAGCCTATGCTTGAGGATCCATTCAAGGATGCAAGGGAGATCAAAAGATATGAACAGTGTGAGTGGTCACCCTCTGCTGTTCAATAACCCAAGCATTGCGAGTGGCTAAGAATTGTACAGAACCACCTTTACTTGGATCTCCTAAGAGATGCAATCTCCACTAATTGACCAAACATTATACTGCTGAACAATTAAATAGTGGGGGTAAACAAGTGCAGGTTAACAATTCTTCAGTCATTATAGTAATGACTTGGCAAAGATTTGAATTTAAAAAAAAAAATGAAAAAATGAAAAAATGGGGGGAATATATTATAAATATGAGAAACCCTTCACTAGCTGCCTGAGGGAACCATTGTACACACACACACACACACACACACACACACACACACACACACACACACACACACACACATATATATATATATAAAATATATATATATATATATATATATATATATATATATATATATAATATATATATTATAATGTGTGTGTGTATGTGTTGTGTGTTTTGGTGTGTGTGTGTGTGTGTGTGTGTGTGTGTGGTGTGTGGTGTGTGTGTGGTGGTGTGTGTGTGCGTGTGTATGCGCGCTCGAAAACGAATTCTTTATCTATGCCTGTCTTTCTTTCTTTCACTATGTCTGTGTCTGTTCCTGACCAATATTTCAATGTTTATTTCCTACCAAGTCGATGACCGCATGATATCATTTGCTCCATCTACCTTCCAGAGCGTACACTCAGTGGCCATAAAACAGAAATAACGTCCTGTATGAGTCGTCCCCTGGGCTTTTCTCTCCCGGTCCATCGATTATAGTTGATGAAGCAGAGAAGTTTTGTAAATAGCCAGTTGTGATGATGTTCTGCTGACATATGCACCCATAAAACTTCAACCAGCAGGAGAGCATACAGGGAAGGCTATTCATTTGTGTGTGTTTATTTAATCGATCTATCACCTCCGTTACGTCAATGTACTATAAACACTTATAATCATGATTAAAATCATCTTATTACTTCAAGTTGAAATTTTGAGTTGCGACAAAAGTGGTTTCCCGATGCATCAAAAAAAATAATATCCCAACAGAGTAATGATAATAAAATAAGAATAAGAAATACTGTCAGTAAATGGATGGTAATGAACAGGACGTTTTCAATTAGTTATTTGACAGGAGTGCATCGTTCTTCCAATGTCTACCCTAAATGCCCACATGTTTTGGGTCAGCCCAAACCAAGTCAGTCTGCACAGCATATTACCCAAAGGCATTCTCAAAGAAAATCAAGACGTCCCAAAATATCTGAAAGAATTTGGTTTGTAAATCTGATACGTGCAGTCCAACTATAGACAAGAGGATTCATAGTTCATCAGAAGTTTTCAAAAATTCAGTGCTAGTTCAGATTTCTGTAAAAATAAATTGCTGTCAATTAAAGTACTTCAGATTAAACGACACAACAATGAACAAGACACAAGGCATTTGGAGTTCTAAAGATGTACAGTGAAAAGAAACTCTATGGGGCAGTGCAATGCAGCTCAAAACGAATGAAAACATATATTAGGGTTGAGTTTAATTAGAAAGGTCCCAGATAGAATGACCCAGTCATTTAATTCAAACTATCAACAGTTCTCCCTTTATATCAACATGAACTATGATAAGTACTCTCTCTCTCTCTCTCTCTCTCTCTCTCTCTCCTCTCTCTCTCCCTCTCTCTCCTCTCTCTGTCTGTCTGTCTCTCTCTATCAGTCTGTCTGTCTGTCTGTCTGTCTGTCTGTCTCTCTCTCTCTCTCTGTCTCTCTCTGTCTCTCTCTCTGTCTCTCTCTCTCTCTCTCTTCTCTCTCTCTCTCTCTCTCTCTCTCTCGTACTGCCGTTAACAAGCATATGGATCGTTGAGATGCTCGCTGTTCTGGTGTA
>JAFLJL010018046.1:0-7500 GCA_018398815.1 Conus ventricosus
AGTTCAAGGAGGAGAAGCCTGGAGTCAGTGGCACGTCATCAACATGGGATGAGTTCAAGGAGGAGAAGCATGGAGTCAGTGGCACGTCATCAACATGGGATGAGTTCATGGAGAAGCATGGAGTCAGTGGCACGTCATCAACATGGGATGAGTTCAAGGAGAAGCCTGGAGTCAATGGCACGTCATCAACATGGGATGAGTTCAAGGAGAAGCCTGGAGTCAATGGCACGTCATCAACATGGGATGAGTTTAAGGAGAAGCCTGGAGTCAGTGCATGTCATCAACATGGGATGAGTTCAAGGAGAAGCCTGGAGTCAGTGGCACGTCATCAACATGGGATGAGTTCAAGGAGAAGCCTGGAGTCAGTGGCACGTCATCAACATGGGATGAGTTCAAGGAGAAGCCTGGAGTCAGTGGCACGTCATCAACAGGGGATGAGTTCAAGGAGAAGCCTGGAGTCAATGGCACGTCATCAACATGGGATGAGTTCAAGGAGAAGCCTGGAGTCAGTGGCACGACATCAACATGGGATGAGTTCAAGGAGAAGCCTGGAGTCAATGGCACGTCATCAACATGGGATGAGTTCAAGGAGAAGCCTGGAGACAGTGGCACGTCATCACATGGATGAGTTCAAGGAGAAGCCTGGAGTCAGTGGCACGTCATCAACATGGGATGAGTTCAAGGAGAAGCCTGGAGTCAGTGGCACGTCATCAACATGGGATGAGTTCAAGGAGAAACCTGGAGTCAGTGGCACGTCATCAACATGGGGTGAGTTCAAGGAGAAGCCTGGAGTCAGTGGCACGTCATCAACATGGGATGAGTTCAAGGAGAAACCTGGAGTCAGTGGCACGTCATCAACATGGGGTGAGTTCAAGGAGAAGCCTGGAGTCAGGGGCACGTCATCAACATGGGATGAGTTCAAGGAGAAGCCTGGAGTCAGTGTCACGTCATCAACATGGGATGAGTTCAAGGAGGAGAAGCCTGGAGTCAGTGGCACGTCATCAACATGGGGTGAATTCAAGAGAAGAAGCATGGAGTCAATGGCACGTTATCAACATGGGGTGAGTTCAAGGAGAAGCCTGGAGTCAGTGGCACGTCATCAACATGGGATGAGTTCAAGGAGAAGCCTGGAGTCAGTGGCACGTCATCAACATGGATGAGTTCAAGGGGAAGCCTGGAGTCAGTGGCACGTCATCAACATGAGATAGGGTTCAAGGAGAAGCCTGGAGTCAGTGGCACGTCATCAACATGAGATGAGTTCAAGGAGAAGCCTGGAGTCAGTGGCACGTCATCAACATGGGATAAGTTCAAGGAGAAGCCTGGAGTCAGTGGCACGTCATCAACATGGGATGAGTTCAAGGAGAAGAAGCCTGGAGTCAAATTTTTTGCCTGGATTTTATGGAATGACCTACGTACTGTTAAACCAATGTCCCAATGTCTTATGATGGCTTCACACACTGAGAAAGATCAGCATGAAGGAATTTGAAGATTAATTCAATTCAATTCAATTCAATTCAATTCAATTCAATTCAAGACACTTTATTTTCTTTCATAAGAACTTTGTGTTGTGGTGGGAGCACATAACACATGACATATGAGTACACATTATTGAATAATATAAAATGTGCAAATGCACTCACACCTGCACATGCCCACAAATTTAAAAACAATATAAATAAAGTAAGGCTTATTTTCACATAAAACTAATCAATAACTCTACCCAACATACACTCCATTTTACATCCAGTCAATTTAATAAAAACGGCTGTACGCTAAAATAAACCGTAAAAAAGGGGCACACACACACACACACACACACACACACACACACACCACACACACACACACACACACCACACACACACACACACACACACACACACACACACACACACACACACACACACACACACACACACAATCTACACGGGATGAGAACTGAGGTAATTTTAAAATCATTGTCACTTGATTATCATCCCCCTCCCCAAAACATCTACACTCTCATTCTCTCCCCCCCCCCCCCCCCCCCCCCCCCCCCCATCCCCACCCCTCTCTCTCTCTATCCAAGTCTCGCCCTCACCCTCTCCTCTATCTTTATAACGACAGCATTAAACATTTACTCAGGATGGTCAGGTCAGTGATTATTCAATGAACGGATTGAAATAGGCAAGAAACTACGATTCAGTCTGTTGGTTTCACATTTCAATTGCCGGAATCGTCTATCTGAAGGCATCTTTTCATAAAAGGGGAACAGAGGATGGGTTTCATCACATACAATCTTCTGAGCTTTCTTAGGCACTCTTATTTCAAACATTTCTCCTAAACTTTGTTGCTTAACACCAATAATCTAACCACACCGTTTCACGATCTTTTCCAGCAAGCATTTGTTTTTCACATTTAATCCACCATACCACACTAAAAATGAAAAAGGGATCACAGATTCAATATTGCTTCTGTAGAATGCTTTTAAAAACGTTACAGTTCACTCCAAGGTATCTCAATTTCTGTAAGCAATACACTCTTGACTGACATTTTTTATACACAGAGAGAGAATTAGAAGTGAATGTAAGTTTGTCATCGATAACAGAAACCTAAGTACTTATATTCAGTCACCCTTTCAACCTTGCTACCTGAGATCAGTAAATCTGGAATAGGATCAGCATTTCTTCGGAAGTCAATGATCAGCTCCTTTGTTTTCTGGACATTAAGATCAAGGAAATTGGTGTCACACCACTGTGTAAAACTGTTCACAATTTCATTAAAAGCTCTATCTGAGTTAGAGAGATCTGTGACTGCAGTATCTTCAGAGAATTTAATGATAAGGCTGTCATTATTACCTCTGCAGTCATAGTGTAGAGAGTAAACAACAAGGAGAAAGAACTGTACCTTGGGGAGCACCCGTTGATGTATAAGAAACGGATGAAACAGAGTTATGAAAGCGAACCCACTGGGGGCGATTTACCAGAAAATCGATAATCCAGAGAATGAGATAAGAGGAGATGCCAAGTTGCTTTAGTTTACTGGCCAAAAGATGGGGCTGTATAGTGTTGAAGGCAGAGGAGAAGTCAACAAACAGAATACGTGCGAACGACTTGGCTTTTCTAAGTGTGTAAAAACATGATGGAGAAGTAAAAGTGTGGCGTCTTCAGTGCCTCTGTTGTGTTTATATGCAAACTGTAGGGAATCAAGCTGATCCCGAGTCTGCACTAACAGTCTTTTAATAAGAATCCGTTCAAAACATTTCATAAGAATAGACGTTAAAGCAACAGGTCGATAATCGTTAAGAGTTGGGGACTGCGTTTTTGGTACAGGACATATCACAGACGTTTTCCAAATCACAGGGACAATGTGTTGTTGCAAAGATAGGTTAAAAAGCTTGTAAAAGGACCTGCAAGCTGCGAACTACATGCCTCCCGCGACCAATGATCACAGCTGATGGAATGTACATTCCCAAAGAGCAAACCTCGAGTGACATCAACCAGCTCAGACCAGCGTCACTTCTAAACGTTCAGGTGAAAGTTCCTCTGTCATAGCAGCAAGGTTTATTAAACACCTCCCAGAAAGTGAGTCAGTGGAAACGATCAGTCCAGACAGGAGGCCTGTAAGGAACGTCTGACAATGTACGGCATGCCACTGTGATTTGGAAAGCAATCCAAAGAGCTTAGACAGAGAGAAGGGGGCTCAACGTGGTTTGTCACAAACTGTCAAATGCATATGGATCAGTTCAACACAAAGGATTCAACAGGACCTCGAGATGTATCATGTTCCAAAGAACATCCCAGAAATGCTGAGGAAGTTGTCCATAGCTTTTCAACGACGTTCTCATTAACAAGAGTACCACAGAGACTGGGTTAATCTGGAAGCTGGCATAGCAACCAACTGTGAATTTTCTCCCATCTACGTCTGTGTTTGGCAATGGAGGTAATCTTGAAAACAGGCATGAGTCGTCTAGGTTGAGCATACTTTGGAAATAGATGCCAAATGCCCCCTCCAAAAGCTTTCATTCACAAAACAACAATGCTTTTCACACAGAAAAATAAAAACTATACCAATGTAGGTAGACAAGCGAGTTGCTTTGCTGAAGAGTTTCAAGCTAAAACGAAATAGTAAACAAGTGGGGTAACGTTTGCTCCCATAAGAAAACCTAACACAGAGTAACTTTTATTCAAGACTGGCACAGCCTTTTAAACTTGAATAAAGTCAGACAAACACATACATAAACGAACAATCTAATAGTGGGGAAAAAACAAGCGCAGGCCAACAACTCAACTGTCTTCATAGTAATGACTTGCCAAAGATTTAGACTTAAGGAGGGGGAGGGGGGGGGGGGGGGGAGTTTGAAGATGGAGAAACTGGTAACATGAAATTAAGAAAATATATTACAGATATGAAAACTCTTCACTAGCTGCATAAGGGAACCATCGCAATCCCTTTAGAAGGCAGATATATTTGTATGTATTTATATTTGTATTAAAAGGCTGTGCCAGTCTTGAATAAAAGTTGCTCTGTGTTACGTTTTCTTATGGGAGCAAACGTTACCCCACTTGTTCACTGTTTACTGTTCCCTGCCTCATTTCATTTCCAATTTCATTTTTAAAAGAAATAACTAAGCCTCTCCCTGGGGAAACAAAAAGCAGTGGGAACTGGCTTTCACTGTCTCCAACCAAGCCAAAAGAGACATCAGAAGGCAGGTGCATCGGGGTCCTGCCGCTGTTCCCCAGGTTCTTTGTTCCCCAGTCTCTATATTCCCCAGTCCCGGTGTTCCCCTCAAGAAAAAAAATCGAAATTCAGTCCCTAAGTTCCCCAGTTTCGTTGTTCCCCACCATGTGGCGATCCCGCTGTTCCCCATTCCCGCAAATCCCCGGTCCCGGTGTTCCCCAGTCCCGGTGTTCCCCAGGCCCGCTGTTCCCCAAGTTTTTGCCGTTGGTGCATTGAAATCTGTTTGGGGAACAGCGCTACTGGGGAACAGAGAACCTGGGGAACACCGGTACGGGAACAGCGGCACGCTTTTTCGGTCGGGGAACATCGACACTGGGGAACAGAGACACGGGGAACAGCGCTACTGGGGAACATAGAACCCGGGGAACACCGGCACGCTCGGGTCCTGCCGCTGTTCCCCAGGTTCTTTGTTCCCCAGTCTATATTCCCCAGTGCCGGTGTTCCCGGTGCATCGTTCTCTGGAAGCAATGAAAGACCGGTGTCGTATATAATACTGTCGCTCATAAAATCGTGTCGTAGCGACAGTATTTCCCGGGAAATACTGCATTTTATGGACAGCTACAATATTCTATGGGACATTTTTCGTGAAAGGTTGTCGCGCGACATTTTTTTCCAGCAATTATTGTCGCTGCAACAATATTTCACGTGAAATGCTATCGCTGCGATACAATTCCACGGCGACAGTATTATATACGACACCGGCACTTCGAAATCACGTTTTTACGACAAAGTTAATGGAATTTTTGGATGAGACCCATATACAAAGAAAGCGTACACAACTTTAGACAAAGACATGAGCTCTGTAGACTGTCTTAGTCAGCGCTGACGTCACCCAAACAGAAAGAGGTATACATACCGATACTCCGAGGCAGAACTTTCAGTGCATGTGATGTGGTCGAAGATGGATATCTCTCTCTCTCTCTCTCTCTCTCTCTCTCTCTCTCTCTCTCTCTCTCTCTCTCTCTCTCTCTCTTCTCTCTCTCGCGTGCGCGCGTGCGCGTGCGTATGTGTGTGTGTGTGTGTGTGTGTGTGTGTGTGTGTGTGTGTGTATGTGTGTGTGTGTGTGTGTGTGTGTGTGTGTGTGTGTGTGTGTGTGTGTGTGTGTGTGTGCGTCTGTGTGTGCGTTTGTGTGTGCGTCTGTGGTTGTGTGTGAGTTCGGAAAAGACTCGTACATACAAGTACATTGCCAGTTCCACTCACGTCTCAAAATCTTCTTTACGTCCCCTTGTTCATACATGACTATGGCCCTTATATGAGTAAACCACCTTGATGTCAAAAGACAGTTGGGGCTTGGGCTGGGGTGTGGGGGGGGGGGGTGGGGATTCACTCTGTGCACAGTGTAAAAGAGAAACTTTCCATGGATATTTTCAACAAAATAATGATAGTACAACATAGGTCGCCTAGTCATGTTATAGAGACTACAAAGGCAAAACATTTCATTCTTCACCACAGATCCTTACCACAGATCTACACCACAGATCTGCACCACAGATCCTCACCACAGATCCACACCATAGATCCACACCACAGATCCAAACCACAGATCCACACCATAGATCCATACCACAGATCTACAGCAAAGATCCACACCATAGATCCATACCACCGATCCACACCACAGCACAGACAGACAGACAGACAGACAGTCAAGCCGAGGAACACAAGCGAAAACACCGCTCTCTTCAAGGATGTAAGAAAGTCTCTTTCCCAAAGGTGTGCACGCTCCATTCCACACAGGCGACATTAAATGTACATCAACCATGATAACGACTGAGAGAAAAAAAATGACGAGGGAAGGGGGGTGGGGGTGGGGAGGGGGGGGGGAGAAAAAAAAAGATGATCGATGGCTTTAGGACAAGAGATAGTGATTCGTGTTAATGGTTTGTCTTTGAGGGCAAGATGAAGAGTCCCCGGCTTCTGTGTGGCCGAAGGATAAGGAAGGATTGCATGTTTGTCTGTTTGTTTCTTTATTTCTTTGTTTCTTTCTTTCTTTGTTTCTTTATTTCTTTGTTTTTGGTGTTTTCTACGATCAGGGTTTCAGCATCTTCTTTCCCCTAGGAGGACACGCGGTACATGGGGACTGAGTCCTGCTTCACATTTCTGCTCGTGTGTTCCATGGACAGCATTCTCTCTCTCTTGCTCTCACTCTCACTCTTTCTTGTCTGTCCTCTGTCTTCTGTCTGTCTGTCTGTCTGTCTGTCTGTCCGCCTGTGTGTGTGTCTGTCTGTCTGTGTGTCTGTGTGTCTCTCTCTCACGCCATCTCTCTCTCTCTCTCCATCTCTCTCACGCCATATAATAATATATATATATTATATATATATATATATATAATATATATATATATATATATATATATCTCACGCCATCTTCTCCCTCCCTCCCCTCTCTCTCTCTCTCTCTCTCTCTCTCTCTCTCACGCCATCTCTCCCTCTCTTTCTCTCTCTCTCTCCCCTCTCTTCTCTCTCTCTCTCTCTCTCTCTCTCTCCATCTCTCTCTCCATCTCTCTCACGCCATCTCTCTCCCTCCTCTCTCTCCTCTCTCTCTCTCTCTCTTTCTCTCTCTCTCTCCATCTCTCTCACGCCATCTCTCCCTCTCTTTTCTCTCTCTTCTCTCTCCTCTCTCTCTCTCTCTCTCTCTCTCCTCTCTCTCTCTCTCCTCTCTGTCTCTCTCTCACGCCATTCTTCTCTTCTCTCTCCTCTCCTCTCTCTCTCTTCTCTCTCTCTCCTCTCTCTCCATCTCTCTCACCATCTTCTCTCCTTCATCTCTCTCTCTCTCTCTTCC
>JAFLJL010018046.1:18008-20508 GCA_018398815.1 Conus ventricosus
CCAGTCATCTGCTCCATCCAGTAAATCTGCCGCCATGCTGTTGATATCACAGTTGTTCCAGACTTGATTTGTGGCCTCTTGCCGAGTAGAACTTTATTGCAGGAGCGACTGGTGGCATAGAGCTTCTCCAGCAGTGCTAACCGTCATGTACAATCTGCTCGAAACTTTGTTGTGTCTCCATGTGTACTTTCCCTGGGTCAGCTTTAAATCCCCTTTCCTTTCTCTTAATCCCCACTCCTATAACCAGGCACCATTCCACAACTTACAGAGCAGCTTAGTGTTGCAATGACTGCAATAATATATTCAAATTATAAACAAGCTTGCTTTATGTCTTAGATTGAAGAAAAGGTGGAGATAAGCATTCATATCTGCAGTGGTAGATAATTCTGCCTAACTAACAGTGTGTGATCGAGTGTGTGAATGTGGAATAATAAATGCTTCTCAAAATGTGCCTTCAGCAAGTTTATAGTCTCCAAGGGGGAAGACCATCTCCAAAAGGGAGAATACTCATTAACACATCATAACGCCTGGTTGGACACGGTATTTCGAAACCTGATTGTTTCTCCTCAGTGACCTTGAAAAGTGGTAACTTGCCTTCTCGCCTTTTCAGTTTTGAGCAGAATGCTATCCAGAAAAAGGCTGGTGTGCAATACCATAGTATGTTTGTTGTGTTTTCAAAAAATCAACCCAAGGGGCCACCTAAGAAGCAAAAGAAAATCATGAAAGAGCAAAACAAGCTACATTTTCTTGTGACAAGTAGAAAATATAAAAAGATAACCTCTTAAGACACAAGCGCTGAGGGCCTGTTCTTGGAATGAATCCGCAAGGGACTGAATTACAAGAAACTAATAAATTCCAAGGATAAGTAACCGAGCACCATTCCAGCAACTTACAGAGCAGCTTGGTGTTGCAATGACTGCAAGAAATATTCAATTATAAACAAAGCTTGCTCTTATGTCTTAGATTCAAGAAGCATTCATATATGCAGTGGCACACACCACACACACACACACACACACACACACACACACACACACACACACACACACAACACACGCACACACCACACATATATTAACACACACACCACAACACACACACACACACACACACACCACACACACACACACACACACACAACCTTGCACGCAAACCACCACGCACGCACGCGCACGCACACACGCACGCACTCACGCACGCACGCACGCACGCTCGCACGCACGCACACACACACACACCACACACACACATACACACCAACCACACACACACACACACACACACACACACACACACACACACACAACACACACACACACACACCACACACACACACACACACACACACACACACACAGACGCACACCCACGACACCACACACACACATACACCACCCACTCTCTCTCTCTCTCTCTCTCTCACACACACACACACACACACACACACACACCACACACACACACACACGCACGCACGCACCGCACGCACGCACGCACGCACGCACGCACACACCTGCGTGACCAAGCACGCACACACACACACACACACACACACCACACACACACACACACACAACACACACACACACACACACACACCACACACACACACACACACACAACATACATACATACCATACACACACCTCGCAGCACCCACACACACACCACACACACACACACACAACACACACACACCACCACACACACACACACACCCCACCACACCCACGCACACACACACACAACACCACACACACACACACACACACACAACACACTCCACACACACACACACACACACACACACACACACCACACACACACACCTCGCCCACTCGCGTCGCGCGTAACACACACACACACCACACACACACACCACCACCACACACACACCCACACCACCACACACACACAACGACACACACACACACATATATATACACACACACCACACACAACACACACACACACACCACACACACACACACACACCACACACACTTGCACGCAACACACACGCACGCACGCGCGCACACATGCACGCACTCACGTACGCACGCACGACGCACGCACGCACGCACACACCACACACACACACACACCCACACTACACAACAAACGCACACCAACACACACACACACACACACACACAACACACACACACACACCACACACACACACACAAACACAACACACACGACGCACACAGACGCACACACACACACACTCCACACCACACTCTCTCTTTTTCTCTCACACAACAACAACCACAACACACACACCCAACAACACACAAACAAACAAACACACGCACGCAGCACGCACGCACGCAGACGCACAGCACGCACACACCTGCGTGACCAAGCACGCACACACAAACACACCACCCACCCAACAACACGACAACACAACAACACACACAAAAATATACACAAACATACATCACACATACACACACTGTCAGCACGCGCGCGCACACACACAAACACACACACA
>JAFLJL010018046.1:25508-28008 GCA_018398815.1 Conus ventricosus
GTAGTAAACCAATCAGAAAACAGAAAACAGAGCTAGAGCAGACTAGAAGTGCATGTAGTAAACCAATCAGAAAACAGAAAACAGAGCTAGAGCAGACTAGAAGTGCATGTAGTAAACATCAGAAAACAGAGCTGAGCAGACTAGAGTGCATGTAGTAAACAATCAGAAACAAGAGGCAGACTAGAAGTGCATGTAGTAAAACCAATCAGAAAACAGAAAACAGAGCTAGAGCAGACTAGAAGTGCATGTAGTAAACCAATCAGAAAACAGAAAACAGAGCTAGAGCAGACTAGAAGTGCATGTAGTAAACCAATCAGAAAACAGAAAACAGAGCTAGAGCAGACTAGACGTGCATGTAGTAAACCAATCAGAAAACAGAAAACAGAGCTAGAGCAGACTAGAAGTGCATGTAGTAAACCAATCAGAAAACAGAAAACAGAGCAGACTAGAAGTGCATGTAGTAAACCAATCAGAAAACAGAACAGAGCAGACTAGAAGTGCATGTAGTAAACCAATCAGAAAACAGAACAGAGCAGACTAGAAGTGCATGTAGTAAACCAATCAGAAAACAGAAAACAGAGCTAGACTAGAAGTGCATGTAGTAAACCAATCAGAAAACAGAGCAAGACTAGAGTGATGTGTAACAATCAGAAAACAGACAGACTAGAGTAGCATGTGTATAAACCAATCAGAAAACAGAAAACAGCTAGAGCAGACTAGAAGTGCAGTAGTAAACCAATCAGAAAACAGAGCAGACTAGAAGTGCATGTAGTAAACCAATCAGAAAACAGAAAACAGAGCAGACTAGAAGTGCATGTAGTAAACCAATCAGAAAACAGAACACAGAGCAGACTAGAAGTGCATGTAGTAAACCAATCAGAAAACAGAAAACAGAGCAGACTAGAAGTCCATGTAGTAAACCAATCACAAATAGAAAACATAGCTGACTAAAAGTCCATGTAGTAAACCAATCAGAAAACAGAGCAGACTAGAAGTGCATGTGGTAAACCAATCAGAAAACAGAGCAGACTAGAAGTGCATGTAGTAAACCAATCAGAAAACAGAGCAGACTAGAAGTGCATGTAGTAAACCAATCAGAAAACAGAGCAGACTAGAAGTCCATGTAGTAAACCAATCAGAAAACAGAGCAGACTAGAAGTGCATGTAGTAAACCAATCAGAAAACAGAAAACAGAGCAGACTAGAAGTGCATGTGTAGTAAACCAATCACAAATAGAAAACATAGCTGACTAGAAGTCCATGTAGTAAACCAATCACAAAACAGAGAACAGAGCAGTCTAGAAGTCCACGCAGTAAACCAATCGGAAAACAGAGAGAAAGGAACCGTTTAGAAGTCAGTGTAGTAAAGAGAGGTTTTTGTTTGTTTTGCTGTGGGTGCGTCGCGAATATTAATGTACAAACAGGGGAAAAAAATCAAAGGAGCGTTTATTGATTAAGAACGTGGAATCAAATGCAGTATCAATTAAAACATGGAAACAAAAGAAATTCATGCCATACACACGCACACACTGACTGACTGAAACCAACTTATTGTCAGATTAACTCAAGGTTGTACTGAACACACACACACACACACACGTATATGTGTATATATATATATATATATATATAGCTGAACAATTAAGTAGTGGGGAGAAAACAAGTGCAGGCTAACAATTCCTCAGTCGCTATAGTAATGACCTGGCAAAGATTTAAACTTTTAGGGGAAAAAAAGAAGAAGAAAATGGGGAATATATTATAAATATGAGAAACCCTTCGCTAGCTGCCTGAGGGAACCATCGTAATCCCTCTCGAACACACATCTATTTGTATTGCCTGCTCCGATGCCTTTCGTCCGCTGGATCGGACTCATCAGGGAGACACGGCTGGTTGTGTCTGTGCTATTGGTGTCAAATAGAGACACACCACAGTCCATAATTCTGTGGTGTTCTCACCACCAAGGGTTCAAAAAAGAATCCAGCAGCACCTTCAAAGCAGCCAGCGAAGGGTAGTTAATGGAACCAAACGAAAGTGCGGAGAAGAAAAAAGTTGCTGAAAAACTAAAAGCAATATTCAAACAGTATAAAATATAGGGGACAATCTTTGAGCCTATGCTTGAGGATCCATTCAAGGATGCAAGGGAGATCAAAAGATATGGAACAGTGTGAGTGGTCAGCTCTGCTGTTCAATAACCCAAGCATTGTGAGTGGCTAAGAATTGTACAGAACAAACCTTTACTTAGATCTCCTAAGAGATGCAATCTCCCACCAATTGACCAAACAATATAATGCTGAACAATTAAGTAGTGGGGGAAAACAAGTCCAGGCTAACAATTCCTCAGTCGCTATTGTAATGACCTGGCAAAGATTTAAACTTTTAGGGGAAAAAATGAAGAAAATGGGGAATATATTATAAATATGAGAAACCCTTCACTAGCTGCCTGAGGGAACCATCGTAATCCCTCTCGAACACACATCTATTTGTATTGCCTGCTCCGAGGC
>JAFLJL010018047.1:3934-11434 GCA_018398815.1 Conus ventricosus
GGGACCAACCAGCCTTGTCTCCCCTGATGATTTCCGATCCAGCAGACAAAATGCCTAGGAGAAGGCAATACAAATAGCTTTCGAGAAGGATTACGAAGGTTCCCTCATGCAGCTAGAGAGTTCTCATATTCAAAATAAATTTTCTTAATTTTATTTTCCGTGTTCTTCATCTTCACCTCCTCGCCCCCAAAGTTCAAATCTTGCCAAGTCATTACTATGATGACAGAGGGGTTGCGGGACCGCGCGGGGCCCCCCCCCCCCTCCCACCCCCCCCTTTAGATTGTTCGTCTTTTGTATTTGTCTAATTTTATTCAAGTTTAAAGGCGTGCCAGTCTTGAATAAAAGAAATCTGAGTTAGGTTTTCTTATGGAGCAAAGAGTTACCCTACATGTTTATTGTTTATCTTTCTTTTGTTGTTGTTGTTTGTTCTTTAACTATCGAAAACTATTCCAAACCTCTGCTGACATTCAGAACAATGAATACTAAGGGGGCCCTGAAAAACCATGCTCGGGCGAAGTCTGTCAGTCTTGTTTTGGTAATTAGTTTATTTGAGAAGCAGATGGAGAGGAAATGAGAGGGGATGGGGAAGAGAGGAAATAGCGAGGGAGATGAAAAGGAGGGGGGCGGCAAACGTAAAGCAATTACTCAGCCCGTCTTTATGGAGGGGTGAGGCAAATATAATATTATGACTCATGCTGTTTCGAAATTCAACACATAATGTTTGTATGTAAACGACAACCAATGTTATCATTTAAAAACATGAGGTGTTGCCGATGACTCAGTCATTCACGAAGATTTTTAAAACAACACACACACACACACACACACACACACACACACACACACACACACACACACACACACACACAACAAAACACACACACACACCCCAAAACATACACACACCACTACACCACACACCCCACACCCCACACACACACACACCACACACACACAACACACACACACACACACACCCACATAGCGTATATAAACAGAAGATAGGCCCATGTAATATTATCTGATTATTGTCATGATAAGTAACGGACGCATTCTTAATGTCTCTAATCATAAACGATAAACGTGGGAACGACTCCAAACCTGAAACATTTGAAAATCAGAGCTATCTTTGTTATGTTCTTGGTTGTACATAGTATAATCAATATCAATCTCCCCCTCTCTCTCTTCTCTCTCTCTCTTCTCTCTCCCCTCTCTCTCTCTCTCTTCTCTCTCTCTCTCTCTCTATCCTCTTCCCCCCTCCCCTCTCTTCTCTCTTGTGGTGTGTGTGTGTGTGTGTGTGTTGGTGTGTGTGGTGTGTGTGTGTGTGTGTGTGTGGTGTGTGTGTGTGTGTGTGTTGTTTTGTGTAACAAATCTAAAAAAAAATGTTAGGGAACCACCTAAAAAAGAGGACAAACGTATCACAAGACAAAACACGACGTGTTTCTTATGTCTTCTTCAGCAAGATACAAAACAAATATTGCAACGAAAAAGAACGAACAATCATTATCTTCGATTACTTCAGCGCAAGATGAACGTTGAATGAAAACGAGGCTCCCAAAAAGGGAATACGTGTGGGGCAAAGCCAGTACCTGAAATAATTATTTTATTTATGGAATAATGATTTATCAAAATATTGAAACAAAATGAAGACAGGTTTACTACCACTTTTGGTGATAATATGTCAAGAGCAGTTGTAGTGTGGGGGGGAAAAGGAAAATGGGTTAGATGAGTTTTAAAGAGCGTGGTTGCCGTGGCAACAGTCTCAGCGGCAATGGCGATAGGATGCTAATGGTCGCCTTTTAAAAAAAAAAAAAAAAACCTTAGGTTTATCGCCTCTAGGGATACAGATAACCAGACCTTTTTTTTATGAAAATTTTCCATGTTTAATGCTTCGCTTTGTGACCTCACTACAAACGGTCTCAGTTGTTTCCAAAAGAATTTAAAGAATTCCCACCGTAAATCCATCTGGGGCCAGGGCTTTTAAACCCTTTTTCATATTTTCAGAACTTGGCTAGCTTCCTCCTATAGTTATTAGACCATCTAACATCGTTCCTTTTTCTTGTGATAATTTTAGGATTTCATTAACCAAGCTTTCTAATGCACAAGTTTTTACTTTTCTTCCGCTATAAAATTCTCATAGAATATTTTCACTTCATTTAAAAATTTCTTTATGGTCGTCTATTATCTCATTATCCTTAGTTATAAGTTTTGTCATTTGTTTGCTAATGTAGTTTCCGTTCTCAAGACTACAGAAATACTTAGAAATTTTTGTTTTCACTATTAGCAATCCATCTGGCTTTTGATCTTAAGATACACTTTCCATTCTCGTATCTGTGATTGTTCTCAACTCCTTGATTTTTCTCGCATAGTTTTTTCTTAAGTCTTCTGTTTTATGGTCCATCTTTTGAAGAGTTTGAATATCTTTCATGAGTTCCTTTCAGTTTCTGCAGTTTTCTTCCCTTTTCTTTTTCATTGTGGCATATGCGATAGTTTTTCATCTTATTTTCATTAGTAGAAAATCTAAAAAAAAGTTTGCCTCAGATTTTTAAGTTCAATTTTACCTTTATCTATTTCCCTCAATTGTTTCCTTGTTGCAATTATCTGCGGCGCATTCTTTTCTCACATTTATGATTTCCTGATTAATTTCATCCACATATTGCTTATCCTTAAGCAAGGAACAATTACATTTCCAAAAGTATGTTTCTTTTCATTTTAAACCCAAAATTTCCCGTTGCAGTGTTATTATAGAGTAATCAAAAAACGGTATCACAGGACGATGTCAGCATCTTCAAAATAACCAGTGCAAATAATCAGATAACAAGAAAAGTCTAGTCTGCTTTGCTTTAATGGTGTTGGCTTTCTCCAAGTGTAGTGCCTACATTCTGGGTTGCTCTCTCTCCAGATACTGTCAATCCAAGTTTTTTCTATCATATTTTCAAGTTATTATCATGTATAAAAATTGCAACAATCAATGGTTGGGTTTAATGCAATATTCCAGTCACCAACTGCAATTGCATTTTATTTTTACAAAACCCTTTTTTGGTTTCCATAAGTGAATGATAAAAATGTCGGGTTATCCTTGTTGGGCCATAGATATTTACCAAAGGAAATCCTTCTGAAAAGCAGTAAATGAAAAACCCGTATCAAATTTTCCCTTTATATCACGATGAACGTTAGTTATCTTAAATTCCCAAAATCGTTTGAAAAGAGAACAGCTACTCCTCAAGAGTTTGATTTATAAGACGCAAAACACCATTTATAGAACCCATTCAGAGTTTAACTGTTTTTCTAGTTTGTCACTAAATGAGTATCTTGCAGGGCAATATATTGAAAACTTTTTCTGTTTCCAGATAATAAAAACATCCCTTCTTTTCTTTCATATCCCCCAATCCCTGAACAGTTTAGAGACGCAATTGTAAAGTCCCCCATTGTGTAGTCTTCATCATTCCTTATTTGTAATATGTGCATAACAGTAAAAAAATGCATCTACATATGTAAAACCAGTCATAAGCATTGCATGAATTAATGTAGAAAACAGCATAAAACAATTCAAGTTGCCTCGTAAAAAAATGCATTTTTGAAAATAACGTACAATATCAAAAAAAGTAACGATCCTTTGTACACCCGTAACCTCACTCTCATACAGAAGAAAGGCAAAAAGATAAACAAAAGTTTCACAATAACAATAAAAAAGAAACAGAAAAAAAGACTAAATTCCCTTATGTATTCCCTTGACCACCGCAAAGCCAGCATTGGGTGCAAAAAATCAGTTTAAGGGTGTACGTGTGTGTGTGTGTGTGTGGGGTGTGTGTGTGTTGTGTGTGTGTGTGTGTGTGTGGTGTGTGTGTGGTGTGTGGTGTGGGGTGTGTGTGTGTGTGTGTGTTTGTGTGTGGGGGGGGGGGGGGGGGGGGGGGGGGGGGGGGGGGGTCCCCCAAAAAATTGTTTTGTTAAAAGGGGGCGGTTTTGGGGGGGGGGGGGGGGGGGGGGGGGGGTGGGTTACATGGGGGGTGGGGGGGGGTCAAAATAGTAGTAAAATTTTAAGCAAACAACCCGGGCCATTTGCACCCACAAAGCAAAAGTCTAAAAACCTATCCGAAGGTAAGAAAAAAGAATGAAAGAAAATGTGGATAATTGTCCAGGCGTGATATGAAATAAGTTGTAATAGGGGAGGCTTTATAACGGCAAAAGGACGAAAAAAAACCCGCACCCCCACTTCGGGGAAACAACATAAGGGGAAAAATTAAACAAAACATAAAAAATACCCGACCCCAAATTTGTATTTCAAAAACCTGACCCGGTCATTTGATAATAATGGTGAATTAACTGAAGCTGGAAAAAGCGGCATTAAGTGAAATAACAATACCTTCCCAACCCCCACCTTTTTTGGGATCTTTTTTCCGTTTTCAAATCCCCCCCCACCCTTTTTTTTTCCCCAAAAACTCCTTTTTGGCATGTATGCATAAAATTATTCCTGCATTGTGCCCACCTCAAACCCCATTCACTATCACTACAGCGTACTGTTTTCCAGCAGGTCCTCCTCTCCCTTCTTCTTTTTGTATATATGAATCCTCCTCCCCCTTTCTCACCTCCTACTCTCTCGTCTCTACCTATCTTCGAAAAGTCACTCCTCCTCTCTCTCACTCTCTTTCTCTCCTCGCTTCTATCTTTTTGGATGGTATGCAAAAATCTTGCGTGTGTTTAAACAAAATTCAAAAAAAACAGCTGTTTCCACGCAAATCCAATTAAACATTTTAAACATTAAAATAAATGAATGAAGTATGAAAAAAAAAAATCACCCCAAAAGGGGCTCAACGTGCCTTCAGTAAAATAAAAAAAAAAAAAAAAAAAATTAAGGGTTTAAAAAAATTTTTCCCTTTTAAAAAAAAAGAATGAATAAATTTAAAATAAATAAAGATAAATAAATAACGAGTAAGAAAAGTAAATATAAGTAAATATAAGTAATGTTAAAAAAGTATGTTTGCAAAGACAATCTAATTTGGAGTGTGATAACATAAAAAGTGGGGTATGTTTTTCCCTAAGGAAACCCAACACATAGTAACTTTTATTCAAGACTGGCACAGCCTTTTAAACTTGAATAAAGTCAGACAAATACATAGACGAACAATCTAATAGTGGGGGAAAAACAAGCGCAGGCCAACAACTGAACTGTCTGGCAACGATTTGGACTTGAGGGGAGGGGAGAGGGGGTTTGAAGATGGAGAAACTGGGAAAATGAAATTTAAAAAAAAAGGTTACAGATATGAAAATTCTTCACTAGTTGCATAAGGGAACCATCGCAATCCCATTTGAAGGCAGATATATTTGTGTTGCCTGCCTCCAAACTAACAAACATACACACGTAGTTTTGTTGTTACTTACCAACACTTTTGGGGTGATTTCTATTCTCTTCAAGCTAATCCGAAACGCACACAGAAAACAAAAAAATCCATAACTTCGGCCATACACGGCGCCAGTTGCTCCATCGAAAACTAATCTTTTGCACCAGTCAAGGTTAAAATACATTTTGGGGGCAAGCTGGTGTACACCCCCCCGAATCTGTGTGGGTTACATGATAAAAAAAAAAAATCTTTGGAGGGTAAAAAAAAATAAAAGTACATCATGTCAACGATTCAGCTGGCTAAAGACATGCCATGACAAAACCGTGACCACGCATATCAAGGTCAAAACCCCTTGTCTACTGTGATAGCGTGTATGTACTCAGTTATGAATGGTCACAGCGCCAAATAAACCGTACACATGCTCATTCACCCACTCATGCACGCTTAAACCACACGCACTCACTCATAATTACAAAAGCACTATGAAACAGAAAAAAATTAAAGGTTACATACACTGAATATTTGTTTTAACACACACACTAATTTAAAAAACAACAACACTTTTTTTTTATCTTTCTTTTACAATGGCTACTATAAAAATCGTTTTACATTTTTTCAGACAATGTCTAAAGCCCGGCTAGTTAGACCGTCAGACTTTTATTCCGAGGTTTCGAGTCTCATGTCAGCGATGTTCTCTCGACAAAAAAACAAAAACAAAACAAACAAAAACGGTTTATATTCTCATCCAAATGACTGGACGCTCATTTTCCAGTCAAAACTGCGGAGAAAAGGGGGACAAGAGCTGAGTGCAAGCCCAGACTGTCACTAAAGTTTGTGATTCAGCAGGTGAGCGTCTTATCCATCCTGCCACCTTCTCCGTTATAAAGTCGGTGAGTGAGTTATTTTAAAACCAACATTCAAGACGACAGCTAAAGGTAAACCAATGCCATTCGTTTCGGTGACCGACTTAGTACAAGCAGTACATATTTAACTTAGCAGTACATATTTAACTGAAGGTACTTATAAAAATATCAATGACTGATAAATGTCCACAAGAGAAATTCACGTACATATATGTCACTTTTCGACAATCCGTGTCTCCTCTGCGTTTGCAATGGACCCAAGGAGTGAAATACATCGTTCGAAAGCTCACATTTGCAAAAATGTCTGTCGCTTAAATAATCATTGTGATGATATTTCATTGGTAAGTAGTTTAATAAAGTTTATCTATAAATATCAGAATCAGAACGTTATCATTATGTTACGTGGATAACCAGTTTTCAACACACAAAAAATCTAAAATCATTTAGTGAGAATTTTACCACATGGAGTTTGATGTTAAAATAACTCTCTTGTTCGATTTTTAAAAATACACGTAATTTTTGATAAGGTATCTTCTTCTTCTTCTTCTTCTTCTTCTTCTTCTTCTCTCTTCTTCTTCTTCTTCTTCTTCTTCTTCTTTTTCCCTTCTTGTGGTCATGACACACCTTGCCCGGTCATTGTTAGTCGTTTGCTCAGTCTCAAATGACCTAGGCCATGACCAATTGCTTATCAGACTACGTAGATGATGATGATGATGATGATGATGATAATGATGATGATGATGATGTGTATGATTGTGTGTACACACACTTCTTACATTCATCATAAACATTCACCAGACACTCACGCTTACAAACGTACGGTATTGATTCAGACCAATTAAAAAAAAAAAATGAAAGAAGTATGGTTTACGAATGAAATTTACTTCAACAAAACTTCATCCAAAACTATCAATGTGTGATTTAAAAACATTACCAGCATCACACCCCAGATTAAGCTTGTTTTTGCGGACACGTGTCCATGTGATTTAAAAACATTAAAACATCACACTCCAAATTAGATTGTCTTTTGCATACACATTATCATCCTTATTTTAACATTACTTATTAATTTACTTATTAATTTACTCGTTTATTTATTTATCTATGTTATTATTTATCAATTCATTCATTTACTTATTTGTTTATTTATTTATTTCGAAAGCTAGGAAAGCAATCTGTGTTTTCTGTGGACACACCCTTCTCTCAAATAAACACACAAAAAAACCTACCAGAAACTTGGGCACCATTCCCGACAGCACCGATCAGCTGGTTCTGCTGGAAAAATACCGTTGACGTAG
>JAFLJL010018047.1:23934-31434 GCA_018398815.1 Conus ventricosus
AAAAAAATTTTTCTTTTTGGGTTTTAAAACGGGCCTGAGGGTTTGCCAGGGCAGCACATTGCCCGTTTTTAAACCCCTAAAAGAAATTGCTGGGGGGCCCCTTTGGCCCGGGGTGTGGGTCTTGCATTGTCCCTTTTTGGATGAACTACGGGGATTTTTTCCAGAAAGACGAGCACGTCATGGCGGAGAGCTGGACGACATGTTTCACCCAAAAAGAAGTTAAAGGGCCAAAGAAATCACGGGGTCTCTTTTGGGAAAGGAAAAGGGGCGAATTGGGGGTTTCTTCAGGGGTTGGGCCAACCCGGCCATTCCAACACCCACAGAAGAACCACCCAAAGCCTTGGAAGATGGTTTTTTGATTTCGTGAAAGAACCCAAAGAGAAAAAAAAAACCCAAGCAGATGGGAAAAAGGGTTTTTGGAAAGACCTTTGCCCAGTGTGGGCTCCCTGGCAAAAAAACCAAGGTCTGGTGCGCATTTTCCAACCCCGATACCAAAGCTCCCTGTGGCCTTGATAATACGACATCTGCCCCAGCATAGTGGGGGAAATTTGGAAGCCAAAATCAAAATTTCACAAGGAAATGGTTTGGGTTTGGTCCCACCCTGTCTGCCCTGCCCTTTGCAATGTACAGTCCCCAAGCAAAGTAAAAAACTACCCTGAAACCCATCCTGGGGGGAATACAAGCGGGAAAAAATTTCGGGTTTAAAAAGCATGTGGAGGACCAGGAGACAAGGTGGTAGAAGCAACAACCCCCGCTGAAGACGGGGAAAAAAAGGAAAGTTTTCAAGAGGCGAGGGGTTCTGCAAAAGAAAAGTACAAGTTCGGGAGAAAAAAACAGGACAAACACCCCCCAAACCCGACAACGGGGGGGTAAACCAAAAAACTGAATGGTGGTAAAAGGCCCAAGGTAAAAGCCAAAAGTGGCCATATGTTTCCCGGGGAAAAGGAAAAAAAGAAAAACCAAAAAAAGACCCCAAAAGCAGTCCGCAGAGCCAGAAAGGGCAAGGGACAACGTGGGAGAATGCACCCAAAAAAGGTCTCACGGGAAAAATTTGATTTTTTGGCACGGGCCCCCTCTCAGGTCAGCTTCTTTCCCTCGTTTCTTTTTGCCCCTTCTCCCCTAAAAGCAAACCTGGTGAAGTGGGGGAAAACAGACGTTTCCGAAAGCCCCCCTCCCCTGAAAAAAAAATAGTGTAGCATGCCCCTAAGCCATGAAAATTTGCCATGGCCCCAAGGAAGGCCCCCATGGGGGCACAACCAAGTGCCCCAAAGAGTTTGTGCAAGTAGTCGGGGTTTAGAAACCAACCCAAAAAGGGAAAATCGGGATTTTCCAAAAGCCCCCGCAAAAATTCATCACGGCAGGGGGCAGCAAACCCGGGGGCCCAAGAACAACAGTGCCACTCAAAAACAGGCAGGCAGAGCCCTGTGGAGGGGGAAAGGAATTGACTGGGAGTGCTTTTCAGACCTCCCAAAAAGGGAAAAAGAGTCACCAGGGGATCATCACCCAAGAGTGGCATGAGCCCAACAAAAGTAGCCCCACCTAAGTCAACAAGCCTAAATATGATGGGAAAATTACGGT
Source organism: Conus ventricosus (assembly GCA_018398815.1). Lineage (NCBI taxonomy): Eukaryota > Metazoa > Mollusca > Gastropoda > Neogastropoda > Conidae > Conus > Conus ventricosus. Next base: position 25,513 of record JAFLJL010018047.1, read on the forward strand.
GCCATATAAAGAACAGAATGGAGGAAAGCCTCAAATTTTTACAAGACGAAAAGTATGCTGATCTGGAAACACCTGAGGAGAAAAGGGCACCCGGGTTTCCAAGCCCCACACTGCAAAAATTTGGGGAGTTGGGGGTTTAGGGGGGAACGCGCTTTCAGCCCTTGAACAGCCCAGGGGCGGGGAAAGGGAAAAAAACCCAAAGAGCCCGAAAGAAAGGGGCCAGAACGAAGAGGGGGGTTCAAGCGGCTCGGGTTTAAAGGAGGAAAAAAAGGAACTTCTTTAAGGTTTTTTTTTCCCTAAAAATATCAGGTTTTCCCCTGTGGCCCGGGGTTTAAAAGCGCGAGAATTTAAAGGGGAAAAATGACATGTTCTAGGGTCTTTGGGTTCGAATCCCACCATGGCTCGTCCCAAAGGGGGAAAAAAGGGGGCACAGAGGGACATCCGGGGGGGTCTTTGAACCAGGGGGTTCCCCCCCCCCCCCCCCCCCCTAGACAGCCCAGGGGGTTTGGGCCGAAAAACTTGTTTGGGAAGGGGGGCTTCTTTCCGGGGAACTCTTTTGCTGCCACACTTTTCCACGAGTTTTTTTTCTCCCGAAAAAATTAAAAAACAAAACAAAATACTTTTGGCCTATTTTGCTAAAAAATTTAATGAGCTTTTAAAATTTTACGATATATAAAATTTCAAATACCCCCTGTAAAATTTTAAAATTTATTTTTTAAAACAAATAAATATATTTTATAATATTTATTAATTATCTTATTTTATATATTTATTTATAAATTATTGTGTGTGGTGTATCTATAATTTAGATGATGTTGTTAAAGCTCAAAATTTTCGTTGTAGCAAAATTACTCATGTTACATTCCCCCAATGGTGTGAAAAAAGTTAAATATTTGTTGCCCTCTTCGTTTTCTTTTTTTAAATAAACAAATTTTCGTTTGAAATCATAAATGGGGGGGAAGAGATGGTGAAAATTTTCCCAATATGGATATGATTGATTTCTTTATTTTTTTGTTTGATGATGGCTTTAAAATTTTTTAAAACGGAAATTTTGGGTTTAGATTTGCAGGCGCAAAAAAATGGTCTTCAAAGAGCTGCATCCCAAAAATACACCTTCCCGTTAATTTAAAAAAACAAAATCTGGGCTTTAAAGGGTTTTTTGAAAAAGATGATACCAAGAAAGCAGAGAAAAATTTTTTTTAAAATGGGAACTTAAGATGGTTTGAAAATTAAAACCCTTTTCAAAACCTAGGTAAACTTTTTTCCCACAAGACGATTTTAAAAGTTTTGCATGCCAAAAATTAAAGTTTTAAAAAGGAAACGAGCTGCAATTTATTTTTTTGTATGGGGGCGGAAAATTCAGGGGTAAGCCCCAGCCCCTTTTAAATCGGGGGCTGGGGGTTTTTCAAATTTTTTGCCGAGCTGTTTTTGGTTACAGGGGGTTTTTTCCCTCGGAGTTAAAAATTGGTTCTGGAAACCTTTTCAAAAAAGGGCCCCTGGGAATAGATTTTAAGCCCAAAAAAGTTCCGTGTGTAAACGCATCCCAAAAACCTTTTTGCAACACGAAAATATTCCATTCCCCAATTTTCCCGGAAGTAAAGGCCATTTTGGGCCCGTTTGGTATGGGGGAACTTTACCCCATAGGATTTTCCTTCCCCCCCGAATGGCGGGCCTTTAAATGGGGGAATTAAAAAAAACAAAAAAACCCGGTCATACCACAAAAAACTTTCTCCCCCTTTTTTGGGCCCGGGGGGGTTTTAATTTACTTCCCCTGTGTATACAGGTAGGGGCTGCGGGAGTTCACCTGCATACGCGGGAGAAAAATATTTCTGAAATTTTGGGGAATTTTTTTTAAAGGGAAAACCCTGTGAAAAAATCTTCGATATCGTCAAATCACGATTCAGTCTATGCTTCTTTTGGGGGCAAAAGTTTTTGGGTTTTAAGATAAAGTTTTCTTCATGCGGGGTTTTTTTTTTGTTTGTTAAAGAAGCATTGGGGGTTTTGCGTATCAAAGTCCGGCGATCTTGTTTTGGTGAATTGAATTGACCCCCCCGTCTTTTAAATTTGTGCCCTCTTGTATTAGATCCTAGTAAAAATTAAACCCCGAATGGGGGGCAAATTTGGGGCCCCACCCAAACCCAATAAATTTAATGTAAATGTCAAATTTTTAAAAAAGGGAAAGTCGTTGGACTTCAAAATTTTGGAAATTTTTTGGGATGGGATGGTTTAAATTTTGGGAAAATGGAAAAAAAAAAGGTGTAGGAAAACCATAGCCCTTTTATAAGAGAGTTCCCCAAAGATTTTTAAAACGTTTTCATTTTTTTTAATTGGGATGGCAGTTTTTTTCCCTTTTGAAACTTATATTCTTTGCATTGATCAATCCTTTTTAAAGGGGCTTAGACCATTTTTTTTTTAAAATTGTGTTCTGTGTGTTTCACGCGCACGCAAAAGCAGATTTCGCTTCCAAAAAAAAACGGGGAAAGCATTGCGACCCAATCGAAACATCGAGATGCGCCCCTTTCCCCAGCCCATTTTTAAATTTCAAATTTATATTGTTTTAAAAAAACCCCCGCTAAATTTTTAAAAACTTTTGTGCAATATCACCTTTTTGAGCATTGGCGAATGTTTTTGGGGGGCAGATTTTTCGCTTTCCAAAAGTACCATCAAAAGAAAAATCCTTAATCATCAACTGTCTCATGATTTTTTCCCTTATTTTTCACAAAAGTTTTTCCCTTTACCTTCAAAATTTAAGGGCTTTAAGGCTTTATCCGGGGTTTCTTTACCTCAAATGGCCCCTTTTCAGCTGGAATGACCCCCCCCACAGCTACATGTCCACCGACACAGAAGACGACTACCCTTTGGGTTTTTTTTTAATTTGATTTTGAAATTTTCTTCCAAAAGTTTTGGGCCCTTTTTATTTTATTTTTTGGGAAACCTTTTTGGAAACCTTAGGGGCCTCATTACATGCTTCGAATGAAACAGATTAGTCCTCCCTTTAAAAATCTACTTTTAAAGGTAATTTCTGTTCTGGATTTAATGACCCTATACAAGAGTGATCGATTTTTTGGTTTTTATCTATTTTGGGGGTTGGATATGAAAATTTCATGAAAACCCTATGCAAAAATTTTAATTTGGGGTCTACAGGGGGTTCCCCCATCAGGGTTGGAAACTTTGTCAGTATGTCAGTAAAACAGGGCACGTCTTTAGTGTTGGGGCCAAAATCGGTCAACGGTTTTGTAACCCGTCGAGGGGGGTTTTATGGTCATTATTGGAATTTGTCTTCTTTGCGGGCCCCCACCCCACCTATTTGAAGGGGGGTTGCACTAACTTTCGTCCCTTTTATTTTGATCGAAAATTTTGGGGTTTTTTGTGCGGACGACATTTAAAGTTTATTTTTTTTTTCTTCATATTTCATTTGAGCTCCCCGTTACGCCTTCTGCCCTTCACTGTCTTGGGAGTGTCAAAAATGTTCGGGGTGGGACTTTTCGGGCACTCAAGGGAGCCGGGAGAAATTATCCCACGGGGTTTTTTGGGGGGCAAGTTCGGGCCCGTGAAAAAGCAGCACGCTTTTGTGCCTTGACTGGGTTTTTTGTTTTGGGCCACCAAATTTTCCCCGTTTTTGGCCCTTTTCCCCGCAAAACTATTACTTTTTATATTGTATTTTTTTGAAATTCAGTAAAAAACTGAAAAGAGTTCTGAGTTTTAAACGATTTTTTGATCCCCCGGGTCTTGACACCTGGCGGGCCCCCTAATAGTGCGGTGAAAATTTTTACCGAATTTTTTGACTGGAAGGCGGTTAGAGAGGGGGTTATCAAGGCTTTTGTTTGTGGAAGAAACACAAGATCACCGTCTGGGCCCCAAAGTGAAGGGTGATGGGCTAGGGCCCGTCCCAAATTCAAACCCCAGTCACCTACTTTCTCTGTCGGCAACACCACTTTAAACATCAAATCTTTAGTATGTTGTATTTTCTTAAAAGCGTTTAAGGAAAAAACAACACTGTGTTTCTATTTCTAATACTATAACTTCTCATACTCTAAAACACTACTACTACAAAATACTACTACTACTCTCCCCCTCCCTTTTCTTTTGTCTCGCTCTCTCATCTCCTCTCTCTCTCCCCTCCCCTTCTCCTCACACAACACACACACACACACCACACACACACACACCACAAACCCCCACACACAAAAAAACAACATCCACACAACAACACACACCAACAACACACAACCCCACGCACGCCCCTCGCACCCCCACAAACCCCACAAAACAAACACACACACACACACACACCCCACACACAACAAACACACACACACACACACACACACACACACACCACAACACACACACACACACCAAAACCCCAACAAAACACAAAACACACACTACTACCCCCTTGCTGTTTTTGTTTTTGTCCCCACTTTTTCCCCGTTCTGGCTTTTTTCCCTATTATTATTTTCATATTGTATTTTTTTGGGAAAAAGAAAACACAACTTTTTAGATTTGAGTTTCTAAACGATATATGAATTTCCCCGATCTGTGAAAAATCTGTCGTTCGCTAACAGTCCGGTGGGAAATTTTTAAACCTGTTTTTGTTTGGGGAAGGCCCCGTTCAGGGGGAGGAGGTTTTAAACCAAAAAATACAAACCCCACACACACCACACACACACACACACACCCACACACACCCCACACACACCAAAACACACCCCAAACACACCCACACACACACACACACAAAACTCAAAACCCCGCACCACGCGCACACACACACACCCAAACCCGGGCGGGTTTGGGGACACGGGACTGGACACCGGGCCCCCTCCCTGCATGGCACACAACCAAAAAACACATAACACGCACACATAGTTTCCAAAGCACCCGCACACACACACCACAAAAAGCCCAGCAAAAAACCCCACACACACACACACACACCCCACACCACACACAACACCACACACACACACACCCAAACACCCGTTTCAGTTTCATCAAAAAAGGGTCACTGGCCCGGGGGACTACCCTTTTCGCCCCCCCCCACTTTTGCTAATTTTTGAACCCCACTTCGCCTCAGAACTCTTAAACCCCGGACTGGGCTAAAGGTTTTCCACTTATCGCTGTGCGCTAGGGCGCATTTATCGCGGGCTTTTTGTGTGTGTTTTGTTTTGGGGGTGTGTGGGGGGGGGGGTAAAATGTGTTGGTTGGGGTGTGTGGTGGTGTGTGTGTGAAGTTTGTGGTGTGTGTGTTTGTGTTTTGTGTGTGTGTGTTTGTGGTGTGGGGGGTGTGCGCGCGGGGGCCCCCGGCCCTGCGCGCATTTTTTTTGGTTTGTGTTGGGGTGTTTGGATGTGTGTGGGGTGGGGTGTGTTTTGTGGGGTTTTGTTTTGTGGTGTTTTGTGGTTTGGTTGGGGTGTGTGTGTTTTGTCTGTTTGTGGTTTTGTGTGTGGTGGTGTTGTGTGGGTGTGTGTGTGTGTGTGTGTTGTGGGGGGTTAGTGTTGGGGTTTTTGGTGTGTGTGTGGTGTGTGTGTGTGTGTGTGTGGTGGGGTGTGTGTGTGTGCCCGGGGTGCGGGGTGCGTTCGTGCGTTGTGCGTGCGTTCGTGCGTGCTTGTGTGTGTTGTGTGTGTGGTGTGGGGTGTGGGTGTGTGTTTTGTGTATGGGGTGTTTATGTGTGGTGTGTGTGGTGCGGGGGTTGTGTGTGTGTGTGGTGTGTGTGTTTTTTTATGGTGATGTGTTGTATGTGTGTGTGTGTGTTTTGTGGGGTGGGGTGTGTGTGTTTTTTGTGTGGTGTGGGGTGTGTGTGTGTTTTGTGTTGGGGTGTGTGGGTGTGTGAGTGTGTGTGTGTTTTTGTGTGGGTTGTGTGTGTTGGGGGTTTTTGTGGTGTGTTTTGGGGTGTGTGTGTGTGTGTGTGTGTGTGGTGTG
>JAFLJL010018047.1:36434-85723 GCA_018398815.1 Conus ventricosus
CTCAGTGACCGCGGAAAGTGGTAATTTGACTCCTCTGCCTTTTCAGTTTTAAGAAGAATGCAATCCCAGAAAAGGCTGGTGTGCAATACCCTAGTATATTGTTGAGTTTTCAAAAAAACAACCAAAGGTGCCACCTAAGAAGCAAAAAAAAAATCATGAAAGAGCAAAACAAGCTACATTTTCTTGTGAAAAGCAGAAAATATAAAAAGATATCCTCTTAAGACACAAGTCTGAGGGTCAGACATAAGAGCAAGCTTTGTTTATAATTCAATATTTCTTGCAGTCATTGCAACACCAAGCTGCTCTGTAAGTTGCTGGAACGGTGCTCGGTACTTATCCTTGGAATTTATTAGTTTGTTGTATTTCGTCCCTTGCGGATTCATTCCAAGAACTGACCCTCAGCACTTGTGTCTTAAGAGGAAAAAAATGTATGGAAAGAGGAATATGAACTCTTAAATAGAGACACTCTTAATGATGATGAAATGCGCACAAAGATAAGTGTCGCAAGGATTTAATTGACACTGATGTTGATGGAGCGTTAGATGTGTTTAAAGATTGTATTAAGAAAAGTGCCGATTGTATGAAAATGCAAATATTTCCCAGCAGATCAAAAGCACATGATGGCTGGTTTGATTTGGATGTATGGTGACTAACAAAAATGCTAGACATCTATTGAGAACTAGCCAGTGTTCAAAAGATCCTGGATATATCAAGGAATATATAATTGCGACACGGGCGTATACAGATTTACTGAAGAAGTAGGAGTTTAAAAAAATTGTTATTAGATAAATCGGAAATGAAATGAGGTAGTGAACAGTAAATGATAAACAGTAAACAAGTGGGGTATGTTTTGCTCCCATAAGAAAACCTAACACAGAGTAACTTTTATTCAAGTGTGGAACAGCCTTTTAAACTTGAATAAAGTCAGACAAATACATAGACGAACAATCTAATAGTGGTGGAAAAAAAACAAGCGCAGGCCACCAACAACTGAACTGTCTTCATAGTAATGACTTGATGACTTGGCAAAGATATGGACTTAAGGAGGGGGGGGGGGGGGGGGGGGGAGTTTGAAGATGGAGAAACTGGGAACATGAAATTAAAAAAAAATGTTACATATATGAAAACTCTTCACTAGCTGCATAAGGGAATCACCGCAATCCCTTTTGAAGGCAGATATATTTGTATTGCCTGCTCCGAGGCCTTTCGTCCGCTGAGTCGGACTCATCAGGGAGACACGGCTGGTTGTGTCTGCGCTCCCGGCGTCAAATAGAGACACACCACAGTCCATAATACTGTGGTGTTCTCACCACCAAGGGTGCAAAAAAGAATCCAATAGCACCCCCAAAGCAGCCAGCAAAGAGTAGTAAATGCAACCAAATGAAAGTGTGGGGAGGAAAAAAGTTGCTGTAAAACTAAAGACATTATGCAAGTAATATAAAATGTAGGGGACAGTCTTTGAGCCTACGCTTGAGGATCCACCCAAAGATGCAAGGGAGATCAAAAGACAAACACACAGATGGACAGAAACAAATACAAATAACCTCAATTTAATCAAAGCAAAATCGGAAATGAAATGAGGTAGGGAACAGTAAATGATAAACAGTAAACAAGTGGGGTATGTTTTGCTCCCATAAGAAAACCTAACACAGAGTAACTTTTATTCAAGACTGGCACAGCCTTTTAAACTTGAATAAAGTCAGATAAATACCAGACGAACAACCACTATTGATTGTTCGTCTGTGTATTTGTCTGACTTTTATTCAAGTTTAAAAGGCCGTGCCAGCTTGAATAAAAGTTACTCTGTGTTAGGTTTTCTTATGGGAGCAAAACATACCCCACTTGTTTACTGTTATTAGATAAAGTAGTAATGTGGATAGAAATTCAAAAGGAATTTTGGGAAACCGTTCGTAAAACTAATTTCAAAATTGAACAGGAAAGAAACACTGTATGTGCTGACACATGGTTCCACCATTTTCAATCTTTGTTACAAACGGATGAAATGATATATCCATGTGATATTTCTGAAGAAGATGTAGATAACAGTATGAACCCCCAGCTTCTAAAGATGAAGCGTTGCTAACTCTAAGAAAACTTAAAAACCGAAAAGCAACTGGACTTGATGACACAATAGACGAATTGGTCAAGTTCTCATGTGAAGAGGCAGTCCTGTTTTATTTCTTAAATATTTCAATACATTAATTGATAGTGATACATGTTCCAACTTTGGACCGCATCTAGCATTTTGGATATCTTTAAAAAGGCGACTTAAACAACCATAACAACTATAGATGAATTTCTCTTAGCAACATTGGCAGCAAATACTTTAGCACGATAATTACCAAGCGATTGCAAGAATGGGTAGATGGAAATAATACCACAGGCCAGCATCAGACAGGTTTTAAGAAAGGATATTTAACTCTTGAACACATGTTGTCCTTGCTAGCTCTTGTTCAAAAACATTTTCTTATAAGTAGCAAATTGTATGAAGTATTTTTAGATTTTGAAGAAAAAAGGGTTTGATTGTGTTAACAGACACCTTGTTTGGCCAATTTTGTTAAAAAAATATTAAATGAGAAAATGTTTTGGTATATGCCATGTGCACATGCTATGTTGATTGTAATATGCACATGTTGTTTTGTGTATAACTATTGGTTTTGAGACAGCAGGTGGCTAGCCTTGTGGTTTTAAGTGAAAAAGTGTCATGTGAATGCACGTCGGTATTCTGTTGGCTGTGGCCTGTGTGAGTACTGGTTAGACGCACTGCGCACGTTTTTGAATTTACCTTTAGGATTTGATAACCACTTACTCCATGCCAGCTGGAGATGTCGGAGGGCCTGATGGTTTGGACTGAGGCCAGAGCGAGGCTGCGTCGCGTCAGAGGTATTTCAGTATCCATGTTTAATTAGGGAGCAGTGAAACATATATGAGCGAAAGTAAGGAAGAGTTTGTAATTAAAAGAAAAGAAAACAATAAGAACGAGTGTGGGTAAGGTTGTAACAATTCTTTTATTAAAAGAGGGAAAAGAAAAAGTAACGTTCAAAATAAAAGCTTATGCATGGGGGAAAGGTTAGTGTTTCACATCTTCATGTTGAGGTGTGTCATGTGACGTAGCCTCACATCAAGGCATGTGACGCTCCATCACATGTAGTTTAGTGATATGAATCCTTTCCCCATGCCACTACTAAAAAGGAAGAATATTAATGTGGCTAGACTAGTGTAGCGGCGTCCCCAAATAATTGTGAGAATGACTCATTAAAGAAACAAACGTGGTCATTGGGTGAAAGTGACCACTGAGAGATAGTTTAATAAGGGCTGGTAGGGTGCTGGTCATGTGTTTTGAACACTGAGTATGCACACACTAGGAGGAGGGAGGAAAGAATCAGTTTTAGCCCAGCAGATGGCCTAGAGACTCAACCTGTCAGGACGCTGGTCCTCACTGCTGACCAGTCATTACCAGGTGAGCCATAGATAGTTGGGGAAAGCTACAGGGGAAAACCTAAAGAAAAGAGAAAGAAAGAATTCATATGTTGAATTAAGAAGCAGGTTACTTACACGAACCTTATTCGTGTTTCAGCCCTTCCCCTTCCCTTTCACCCCGTGAGGTGGTTAAAGATGGCCATGGTGTGGGGAACACACCGGTAGTTCAGCCCAGCAATTAAAGACTCCAGGGAGAGGAGTTGGAACTCATCATCTCTCCAGTGACAGGAGAATTCAAGGGAGAGGAGTCGGAAACTCTGCATATCTCCAGTGACGGGAGAATTCAAGGGGCGATACGCTGTTTGAGGAGACAGGGAATCATGACAGTATGGAGCGAGTCTTATATCTGATGTAGGCATAGCATCAATGATTGAAATAATTACTTATTCTCCTGGTCTGGATCTTGGGCCAGTGTTATGTGAAGGCCATGACTTTACAGAAACTTGCATTGATGTAAATGGGAAAAATTGGTTACAAGGATGCATGTATAAAATCTGTTTAAAAATTGTTTGATGTGATTTAGTAATGTGTTTTTCCCGAAGGAGAGGGGGAGAAGAAAAAACATTCGGCAGTGCGCCTTTTGGTTGATTGGAAAGATTGCGTGTGCGTATGGATTAAATGCTGTCATGAATGCGTGTGTGCAAAAGTGACAGTGTGACAGTGGTGACCCGACGTAGCTGCTATTGTTTTGTTCCCCCTGGAAAAAAAATAAGAAAGATTTTTATTTGTACCCTCAGAGGAAAGATTTCTGTCTGTGCCCTCGGGGTTTGGAAGAAAAAAAAAGAAGATATATTTTCATTAAAAAGAAAAAGATTTTGATTTGTACCCTCAAGGGTTTGAGGGAAGGGGAAAAAAAGAAAGTTTAATTATTTATTGTGTATTTGCATTTGTTTTCTTTTCTGTGTATGTGTGTGAGTGAATTTATTTTCAGTGCGAGTGAGGACTTCTCTCTTATTTCTGACTGAGTTTTGCTTGTGTTTTTGTTTGTTTGTTCCTAATTTTTTTTCCCCGATCGGTGAGCCCCACCGCTTCTCGCTACATTGTAGCGGTTAGTTCAAGAGTGGGAGCAGCCGTGATCGCCCTTATTAGGTTATTTTGTTGTTTTTTTCTTTCTCTGTTCTATCGTTTCATTTCAAATAGTCCCTTTTCCCAGAGTTTGAACCGACCTTGTCTCCTTCAAGAGGACAGAGGTTGACAAGTGCGGGGAAAAACCCCTCCTAATAAATTCTCTATTGTTTTTTTTTTTGGTGTTGTGAGATTGCCTTGGGTGAATGTGCATTTATTGATTGATTTTTAAATCATTTTGTATTATTACTGTAGTGTTGTGTATATTTTTGCGTGATTTGTTTTTCCTGTCCCAGTTTCCGGGAGACAGTAAACCACAAAGGGTGCAGTCTGAGGGCTTCTTTTGCTTTCCTTGATTTCTTTCTCACTGTTCCAAATCTGTGTATCCTTTCATTTCCTTTTCCAACCCCTTTTTCAAAATATCTACACTTTTTTTTAACAATAGCTCCTGTCTAGTTTTCCTTTTCAACATTTTATCTTTTATGTAGATTTCCGCTAGTTTGTGTTTCTTCCCTTTTTTAATTGTTTGTGATTCCATTTGTTTTGTAAATTTATATTCATTTATCGTTAAGGCGACACATTTGTTTTGTAAATTCATTTGAAATTAAGTAAGAAAGAAAGACTGAAACAAGAAATTTAAGAACTAAGATTTATAAAGAATTATTTCCAGAAAACTTTATTGTTTTTTTCCCTTTCTTAGGAAAAACAGATTAGCATTTAACGTCATTTTTTTTAAAAATTACAAATTGATACTGTTTTCGAAAACAAAATACTTTTTGGAAAATACATTTCCCTTCTGTTTCATATCTACCTTGTTTTAGTAAGCCGAGGGGAACAGTAAAATGTTCATTCTAGCTCACCCCCCCCTCAACCAGTTTCGGGCGGTCGCCCTAGAATGAACATTTTACTGTTCTCTGACAAGTAAGACTTCAACAATGAATTAAAAATGATAATCCATCACACATTTTCTTTCAATAACCAAAAAAATAACGATTATCTACAAACATACATACTGTGTAGGGTTATCCGTTTTCAATACTAATTTACTAAACTTTTCAGATTTCAGTTTTGCTTAATCCTGTGTTTTTCCTGATCATTTTCAATAACATCATTTTCGCGCATACATTCATCAAATGCGTCTCTGTCTTTCATGTGAAATAAAACTACAGTCTTTAACTGTTCTCTAAAGTGTTTAAAACCGAGTTATATTTCTAACATAAAATCCACACACTTATCCAGCATGTCTTCCACTGAAAGCTAGTTTTGACAAAGTTTTTCTTTTTTTAACTATGTCTCTTTCTGCCGAACAGTCATCTATAATAAATAGTGTCTGCGTTCCCTCAAACAGTCTATAAAAGTGTTCTAAACACTCGCTCAGTTTATTGCTAGGATCAACTAAAAATATGTTATCATCTATCCATATAAACCTTCTATCATGATATGCTTTGTTCCATTTAAGTGTCGGGCAGAAAATCACAATATGATCAAAATTATAACGATAAACTGTTTGTAACAGGTCGAGGATAAATATTGTTTTCCCACAACCAGTCTGTCCACAAATCAATGAACAATGAGGGGTTTTTGTCATAAAGTTTAAACTGTTCCATAGTTTTATAACAGAATTTAATCTAATCCAGTTATTATGTTTATCATACTCTCTGTCAAAACTTGTTCAGTATAATAAAACCCTATAAGGCCTAAATGTGTAAGATTAATCCAATTCAGTTCTGTAAGATTGTTTTATTTAGACTAATATTGATTTTGTTGCTCGTTGTTATGACCTTAATATCCTCACCTTTATGAAGAACGACGATGGTAATTTTAAGACTGTCAACGTCTAAGTTTTGCCAGCTAATAAGAATTCCTTTCATAAGTATGTCACTGACGCCCACAGCTCCATTCCTCTCCACATCTTTTAAGACAGAAATTTCAAATATCATTGTGAACGTGTCTCTCTAATTTTGTGCGTGGAATGAACTGTAATTTTGTAGAAGCTTCCTTAAAAACCGTTTCTCTTCTGTGGAGGATGTACTGTTTGCTCCCAAACGGCTTTATTTCAATCTCTTTCCGACTATTGTCCTCTGGCATAAGACTTACATGTAAAGGACCAGAGTTGAAAGCTTTTCTGAAACTTTTTTGACGGTCAAAAATGTAAATGGGCTTATGAATTCAAATTGTATGTCCCATTCTAAATATGGTTCTAAGTGCCATTTGCTGTCAGGTTTTCGAACTATTTTATATTCATACTGGCCAGCATTATTTGCTTCTAGATTGCGCAGTTGTTCTAGTTTAGGAAACCTTTTGTTGTCGCCAACCTCTTTGCGTTTATAATCACCATCTTTAGTGTACTCAAAACCATACAAAGCGCCTTCTCACCATTCTGTTCAAAGTCTGCAACGTCTGCAAGGTCTTTTAATTCTAAAGTTATACACCTCACAGGCGCTAATGTAACTCCTGATTCTTCTGGCCCACGCGACATTATTTTTTAGTACAGTTTAATATTTTATTTCCAAAACAATGTGTAGGTTATCACATTTTACGACTTTTCCTGTTTTGTCTGTGATCTTTATATTAAATGATCCGACCCTCCCACAAGCTAATTTTTTAAACTGTAAATTAGGGAATTGTATAATTTCATAATCGCAATATGCAGCTTTCCCTGACGGAAGAGCTCTTAAAACAGTTGAGGGCCTTCCATCATATAAGTATTCATCAGTGCTCAGTTCATCTAAATGAACATAGAGTAATGAATGTAATGCAAGATCGAGCGGACTTTCCCCCTCATAAGTAGTTTTGCTTGCTTGGTGTAACTCTAAATCTATGATTGTTAGCTGCAAAGCCTAACATTTTAGCTAGCTCTTTATCAAAATAGTAAACCCGCTTCTTCTTCAGGCTTGAATGTTAACATTGTTTTTAGATTTGCATTGTTAAGTTTGAGAGTAATGTCGAAGTTACTCATTGCTTCTTTTAGTGAGCAAAACCCGTAATAACCATCAGGTATTGTTAACTGGCTAACTTTGGCCACTGATTTGTCAACTTTTAGAATCGTATTATTATTCTTGGATTTAATAATATTAAAACCATACGACTTTGTAAAAAATTTCATGGAGTGCGACCATTTTGGTTCCGCAATCGTTCTTAACAGCATGTTCTAAAAACGAAGGAAGGTCTTGGGTTGTTATTGTTACAAACATTTTTTAAAACAAATTAAAAATGAGTGCATTCAAATATACTAATGCAAAATATTCTGTTGGGCCGCACTACAATCTTAAAAATATAACAACTGACACCCTCGACATTTCTGTGACTCAGTCTGACGCCTTTCAAGTAAAGGTGAGTACTCCATTAAACAGATATCTTAACCCCCCTATTAAAAAAGACTACATCGCAAAAGTGTGGTTCAGTCATCCGATGCAGTTTTATCAGAACCAGTTAAACTTTGCTGTGTTTTGTGCATCAACTGGGTGTGAAGTGTCGTATGCCGATCATCTAAATCATCCTGATCCTTTGGTGAGGTCAGTGTATAGATTTCATTTTTATTACACCTTCAGACGTATTTTGACTGAACTGCAAGCGCCATTACCAAACGACAAACCGTTTAATCCGTTCAGCAACCGAATAGACATGAAGGCTTTTGAAAGGATCTGTAACGAATTCAATATTAATGTTAAGACAGACTTTAGACAAAAGTTGGATCTTAATCATGGCTTAGGCACCCTTTATTTTTGGGGCGTGCACAGAAAGTATAACTATGTCTGGAATCCTCCTTACACATCTTTCTCTTCAGGCACAGCTGTTCACCTCGGGTCCATAGAGCAAGAGCATAAAACAGCATGGACAACATTTATCTTAGACACCTCTGAGGGCCTAACTAAAGCAGGAATAGAACGAATAAACGACTCTATTCGTACTTACGTTTGGTGTTTGCTAGGTTCGCAAGCACAAACGAGATCGAGCATAACTGATCCTTCTTCTGGTTTTGATGCACAAAAACAATACTTAGCAAATTTAGAGGACGCCATTAATTCTACAGTTGATTTACCTTCAAGTATAAAAAGGTACCAAAATGTTTTACAATTTGCAAGATCGAAAGTAGACTTTGCTGTTGGCACTGGTTTATACATGCTGCCTTCTGACCTCAGACTCCAGATAGGTACAATAATAAACTACAATAATGAAATCCTTGTGGCAGGCAATGAACAGAAGGTCGGAAAAAAACGACATAAATTCTGAGCCAGTAATATTACAAACAATAAAAAAACAAGATGACCCCCCAAGATTAAGCCATCCAATCCCTGAGGCCCAAAGCCCAAAGACCGTTGAAGACCACGAAGTCAAAAAAAATAATGACCATGAATATGAAAAGACAGCACTTGTTTTTGGATTAACTGGCTTAGGATTACTCCTTCTTTATCTTACTTAAAATTAACCCGACTATTAAGAGAACTAATGCCCATAAGTGCTCAGCCATAAAGCCAACTACTTTGCTTGCAGTAGACAAAAACCAGCTAACGACACCCCCTAATATACCAGGTAAAGAGTCTATAGCTTTACCAGCTAATTTTTTTAATAAACTCGCAAGATGATCAAGCTGTTTTTTTACCCATGATTTATCAGGCGGTGATGGAGACGATGGCGGTGGAGGCACTGGACTTTGACCACCACCGCCTGTAATAGCCAACACCAGTGTACTTATTGCAAATCCTAAGGCTGTTATAACGCTTGCTAATGTGACACCTTGCTCTCTAAACAGTGTTCGTATTCGTTCTGCTAGCGTCGTGTCTTCATATAAAATTCTTTGGATAGTTTCTCTTATTCTGCTCACTTGAGTTCGTAATTGTTCTCGGTTAGTAGACAACACTTCTAGTCTTGCTGATCTTTCTTGTTCAAGATCTTTTGGTCTTTGGGTTATTCTTTCTTTAATATCATGTCCTAAGTTGGAGTCGTCAGCCTCAACGAGTTTTTCTTTTTCTCTTTTTTATATGCTCATCTAGTTCACCTAGTTTTGCTAAATTGTTTCTTAATTCACCTCTAATGCTTCTCAAAGCATGATCAAGGGCCGTTATTTCTCGCATGGGCAGCGGCGGATCATGTATAGTTTTTAATGCTGTTTCTTCTGAAAAACTGGTTTCTGCTTCTATTGCATTTATTATTTTGTCTGCTGGTTGATTTAAATCTTTAAGTTCCATGTTTTGTATTTGGTTATCTGTTGGGAGTTCTTGTAGTGTGTTTTGAAGTTTAGCAACTGCCTCCTCATCTAATTTTGGTTTAGTAAAGCCAAGGCGATTCCGTTCGCTCACTCTGAGATTTTGTCTAATTGTTTCCATGCCTACAAACCTTGATGGGTTTCGTTTAAACGTAAGCCAAACACGTTCTCCTTTGTCGTTTCTCACAAACAAATGGTTATCTTCTAGTTCAAAATCATCAGGGTATATATTAGCCTTTGTCAAAAGAAACGCGAAAAACAATCCTTTACTGTCGCTTCTGGAAACAGACTATAGTGTGGAGTCTGGGTCTGTGGGTCAGGCATGCTGAAGACTGGTTTCTTTATGTGCTTTCGTTTTCATCAATTCGGCTGTGGTCAGTGTGGTTAGTGAGGCACGTGGGAACTGCTATTGCGGTTGTTCAAGCTTCTACACTGTAGCCAAGACACAACCCGTGAAAAAGATGCTCCTGCTCAGAATACTGCTCACATCTCCAAACTGAAATGGGTTGAAAAACAGGAGCGCATCAAAGGTGCAACACACAGGTAAAAAAGCAAGATGCCGCGTCTCACGAAAAATGACAGAGAACGAGCCATTGGTATGTTGTACGCAGGCTCGTCAGCCCAGGTGATCGCAGCCAGACTGAATGTCCACCACTCGACAATTTATCGACTGAGGAACCGCTATCTGGTGACTGGCTCCACAGCAGACGCTCCACGAGCAGGCCGACCACAAGCGTTGACCGCACCGACACAGAGACAGGTGGTGCGCTCATTTAGGAATGACCCCTACCAAAGCGCTTCCACCACTGCCAGGCACAACAAACACGTCGCCATCGACAATAATTCGTCTGCTGCGTCGAAACCACCTTTTTTGTCGCCGTCCATATCGGGGTTCGAGATTGACTGCACAACACAGACTCCAATCGGCAGAACTGGGCCAATCAACACGCGAACTGGGCAGCAGAATGGAATGAAGTGCTGTTCAGTGACGAATGCCGAGTCTGCGTTGACAAGGTTGATAACAATGATCGGGTCTGGAGACCACGGGGTCAGCGCTTCAATTCCCGTCACATCAAGGAACACAATTTTTGGGGTGGACCATCAGTCATGATGTGGGGTGGCCTGTACGGTCAACAGCTTGTAGGCCCTGTTTTTTTCAGCTGCAGCGAGGTCGGGGAGGAGGGGTGAATGCAGCACGTTACATCAATCAGGTGCTGCAGCCAGTTGTCGTCCCTTTCTTCCAAAGAAACCAGGCTCACGAGTTTCAACATGACAATGCCCGGCCACATGCTGCACAAGCCACGCAACAATTTCTACGACGGAATCAAATTCCCACAATGGTTTGGCCAGCTTGCAGTCCAGACTTAAATCCCATGGAACAAGTCTGGGCATACTTGAAGCGCAGCATTAACAAACAACCCCGCCGACCAGGAAACGCCGTCGAACTCCAACAAGAAATTGTCCGACAGTGGAACAGAATTCCACCAGCTTTCCTGCAGCGCTTAGTGGTCTCCATGCCGAACCGCTGCCGATTGGTCATCAACAACGCAGGGCGTCAAACCAGATATTGACAACATGCACTATCCCATGTCCCGTTCTGCTGTTACCTCGGTCCTTTTCAGGACCAATTCGAAATCCAAACAGAGTTGATTTCTGTCATGTCCCTTCTCTCTTCAGACCCTCTCTCTCTCTCCCCCTCTCTCTGTCTCTTTCCCCCCTCTCTCTCTCCCCCTCTCTCTGTCTCTTTCCCCCCTCTCTTTCTCCCCCCTCTCTCTGTCTCTTTCCCCCCTCTCTCTCTCCCCCTCTCTCTGTCTCTTTCCCCCCCTCTCTCTCTCCCCCTCTCTCTGCCTCTTTCCCCCCTCTCTCTCTCCCCCTCTCTCTGTCTCTTTCCCCCCTCTCTCTCTCCGGATCCCCCTCTCTCTGTCTCTTTCCCCCTCTCTCTCTCCCCCTCTCTCTGTCTCTTTCCCCCCTCTCTCTCTCCCCCTCTCTCTGTCTCTTTCCCCCTCTCTCTCTCCGCCTCTCTCTGTCTCTTTCCCCCTCTCTCTCTCCCCCTCTCTCTGTCTTTTTCCCCCTCTCTCTCTCCCCCTCTCTCTGTCTCTCTCCCCCCTCTCTCTCTCCCCCCTCTCTCTGTCTCTCCTCTCTGTCTCTCTTTCTCTGTCTCTCTCTCTCTCTCTCACTTTGTGTCTCTTCGTCCCTCTTTCTGTTACTTTCTCTCTCCAGATACACTCATGCGTGGAGTGTTTTTTATCGACTATGCATGCTTTGCACGTACGCAGACACCAAACACGGGAAATGTGACATTGAACTGTCTGCCGTCCAGGTCAGCTATGGTCCGTTTCAAACTAGCCTTTTGGGTCGCTTCGTTGGAGATCGTTTCGCGTTTCTTTGACAAAGGCTGTAGTTTCGGGAGGCTGTAGTCCTAAACTTTGGTATAATGATCTGACCTTACTTTCTGTTAATCTACGCCTTTCCAACCCTTCTACTAATTCATCCTGCAATGAGAGCGCTGAGCGATGCTGTGTCAAAGGAGTCATTTCACTCATGTCGTCCCCAGGATCAAAACATCATAATCTTCTTCGCCTTCAATTCCTGCCATGTTTTAAATAATTAACTTTTTATTTTGTTTATAAAAAATGTCACAAGCATATGGCTCAATTCTTGACCCGTATAGAAGACTGAAAGAGCCCTTTGGCGTGAAGGGAAATAAACGGAATATTACTGTTCCAAATAATCCATCTACTATTGATGCGGATCAAATTCTTACTGTCAAATTTCCAGACCTAGGAGCGGATGAAGTGATTGTGCCAGGGTCTGCGCAACTTACTTTCAAAATAGAACTCGAATCAGCAACAGACCCAAACAGGACAGTTGTTCAGAATCTGGGACGGGCAATCGTTAAGAAAATTTCTATAAAACTTGAGGGGAAAGAAATATTTTCTTTACACAATGCAGACATATTTTTAACCTATTCTGATTTATGGCTGACCGAGAATGAAAGGGCCGATCTTGCGTTTCAAGGAATAGAAAATAATGAAGCACTAAAACACAGAATAGGCGTTGAAGATGCTAAAGACGGTAACAAGTATGCGGCTGTAAATTTTGCGTATGGAAATCGCTTTTCCATTCCCTTAGATTTTGAGTTGTTAAAATCGCATGCACCATACTTTCAAGGAGCATTAAAAGACAGATTGTCATACGAACTAACTTTAATGAATACAAACGTGTTATCAAATCATCAGACACCGGAGCAAAGTACAGCATTTCTGACATCTCGTTAGAGTTTGACGTTGTTAGCAACCCTAATTTAGCGAGGCTGATTGAGCAACAATATCAGTCAAAATTAGCAATATATTACGAAAGAGTGATTTATCATACAACATATCCAAAAGCAGGGCAGACACTATATGGAATTTTATTTTTTAGCGCCACAGCACGATCATCAAGGTATTTTATTGCTGTGTGAAGATGAAAAGAACCATTCAAAAGAAAAAGTGAAAAGTTTATTAATCCAAAATAACGAAAGAAACAATGTTCGATTGAGGAAAGCCCTAACCAAATCTACGCTAGCGGGCTTAGCCCTTTTATCAGCATTTTGACGAAATAAGAAAATTGTTTGGGGGGGGGAGGTTTTAGAAGTCCGACAAGTAGACCTTGTGTCTAAAGATCTACACCTTCACAATGTTAGGCTTGGACGATTATTTAACAAACGAAATACGGTTTATGGATTGACCTAAGGTCAACAGAGGATAATCAGTTGCAGGGAAAGTGGGAGAACGGTTAAAGACGTAATAAACATTCAAATTAAATAAAAGAACAAGAGGGGCGATAAATCATTTAATGTACATTTTTTTTTTATATATGATGCGCGCTGAATATTCAAGATAACGATTAAAAGATATACATTACTAAATTATTTTTTTATTTTTTAAAAAAGCATGTCTTTTTCCGCATTACCCAAAAGTGCCTAAGAAGAGATAGTAGGCAACTCTGCTGCTATAGAAAGCCCTAACATAAAAACCTTCAGATTAGCCAACATTACACAAATGCAAAAAAAAACTAGGCAGGACCTTTAAATACAGCAAAGCCAAACGAAGGTATTCTGCTGCCTTTAATGCTGTTACCTATGTTAATACTGGAGCATCGACTGTTAGTGCTGAAATCGGCAGGAACAAGTGTGGGTCTCTTAGCAACAGGTGTTGGTTGCCCCCGCAGCTTTCCCTCTGGGCTGTTTGTCTTTAGCTCTTGGCCTGTGTTCATTAGCTGTAGGTGCTCCCTAGCAAAAAATTAAAAACTAAACTCCAAAGCACACAGCTATGGTTCAACTAATAACAGCTAAACTTAGTTCGTTCAAAATGATAATAAATAAGCGCTAGCTGACTCAAACATCACGGATGAAGAATTTAGTCGTTTACAGGCTGATTTTGATGACTATAAAAGCAAAAGTTTTATCTACAAAAAAAGGCAAGGGCAGTTTTCTCAACGGCCAGGACACCGAACAGTAAAAAGGAATGTTTAAAAAAAAGTAAACGAAACATTAAACTCGGTTCTAAACAGCTCACATTAACAACCCCAAAGGGTGTTTATACTTTATTTATGAGTCCAAGCACAAAAAGACCGTTGATAGATTCTGATTATTTTTTTTTTATTTAAATAAATATTTTGAGTTAGAAAAGAAAACTCAGCATGGATAAGATTATGAAGGTCAGACGAATTGTTTAAAGCAATGCGAAAGGGAAGAAGATTTATCAAAAGCTTTAAATGATATCAGTCTAAAAAGGTCATTGATCCAGCAAACGTAGGGGCAAGTGTTGTTCATGCTTTTTTCTCAAGTTCCAGGTAAACTAACAATAGACCCGCCAGTTAAAGTAATTTTTAGCTGTTTTAATCGACTATGTAACAATAAATGAAGAAAAATCTAGAAGTCTGGGTCTCAACTAAACAGCAGGTTATTCTTTCTCATAATGACTTAACACCTGGTTGGGCAGACCAGCTGCTTACACAGTTTGTTTGTGGCCGCTGAAGAAGCCAAAATGAGAGGCTCTAGTTGGTCAGAGGGCGAAGTCCTAGAGATTAGATTAAAACAGGCCAAGTATGCACCGATTGTAGGCAAGTCTTACATTCCCCATACCTCCAGCATTAGTTGCAAAAAGAGCAGTTTAAAACATAAAGAATACAGACGAAAAATGTTTTATGTGGTGTGTTCTTGTAGGCTGCATCACGTCGGCAAAAAACGCAGAGAGAGTGTCTAACTATCACCCTTACATCAATGATCTTGGCTTTAGTGGAATATCCTTTTGTTAGCGTGGAAAAAATTGATCGTTTGAAAAACAAAACAAACCCAAAAACTGTCAATATCTACACAGGGATGAAGAAAACAAATCTACAACCCATCAGAGTGGGCTAAGAACAGTCAACGATTGGCGAACCAGAAAAAAAATCATGTGGGCTTACTACTGATGTTTTCACCAGCAGGGCTACCACATTACACATTGATACGAACAATGAGTAGATACTGCAGCATACTTCAAAAAGTCATGGCAAACAAGAATTCTGCAGAAAATGTTTTAAACAAAAAAAAAATTCCATCTATTAAAAGCTGCGCTTGAACATAAGAAACATTGTATCGGCCCCGTTGACTGTAATACAGAACTAATTACGCATCCAGAAGCAGTAAGTTAGTTTTAAGAACTGGAAACGGATTTCAAACGAGCCCATATGTTGTTTACGCAGACTTCAAATCACTCATTTTCCTTATGAAGGACCAACCCCACAGAAATTCCAAAAAACGTCTTAGTGAGTAATCATCAGATTTGTTCATTTGCTTTCATCATTGTCAGGTCGGATGGCGCTCATTCAACGCCAGAATTATACAGAGGACGTAATGCTGCAAAATACTTCTTAAAACGCATGCAGCAAGTGCGTAATGATTGTTCTAATAATCTGAATTTCTGAAATCATGATGACGCCCGAAGACCAACAACAGTATAAATCAGCCGCACATTGTTGGATTTGTGTTTAGGCCTCTATCAGACACGGCGAATCCAACAGTAAGAGTCCATGATCACATCAGTGGGAAGTTCAGAGGTGCGCACACAACAACTGCAATCTTCAACTAAAGGTTGACCCAAAGACATGGAAATTACCCTCTTCTTTCATAACTTGCGAGGTTACGACTCTCACCTTATAATGCAAGCAGTCGGCAGCGACAGGATGACAGGGACGACAGGGACTCCAGGATAACATGCATTGTACAGTCATCAGAAAAGTACATGTGTTTCACTTTAAATAACATGTCTTTTTATGACTCTATGCAACACATGATGGGTTCATTAGAGTCACTGGCTATGTTCTTTTAAAAAACCTGCCCAATAACAGAAGAATATTTTGACCCAACTCTTGTTAGAAAGGGCGTTTACCCCTTTTGAGTACATGAACAGTTGGGAAAGGTTTAACGAAGATACACTTCCGCCTAAAGGCGCGTTCTTTTCTAGTCTTAGAGGAAAGGACATCAGTGATTTGATTACCAGCATGCTCAAGAAGCGTGGCAGAAGTTAGAGTGTAAAACGATGGGAAGACTATCATGATTTATATTGACGGCTGACGTTTGTTTGTTGGCGGAAGTCTTTGAAAATTATAGAAAGACCTGCATGAAAACATTATAGCTGGATCTCGCGCATTACATTTCTGCGCCCGGGATGAGTTGGGGTGCTTTCCTAAAGTTTACTGGAGTGCAGATTGATTTATTGTCTGACCCGCCAAGTATTCAGATGATTGAAAACGGATTTGCGTGGGGAATTAGTATGGCGTTCGCATCATACTGTAAAGCAATACAACAAATACCTAGATGATTATGATCAAGTAAAAGGTCTAACTAAATTATTGTATTTAGATGCAAACAATCTGTATGGTTTGGGGTATGGCGCAATCACTTCCGTTACGTAACTTTAAAATGTTACACAGAAGACAATCCGAATAATATTCAAAAGGCATTAAAGTGGTTGAGCAGTTTGACGCAGATCAACAGCGTGGTTTCATTCTAGAAGTTGATTGAATATCCTCATGAACTCCATGACCTACATAACGACTATCCATTAGCAGCAGAAAGCCCCAAAGACGACAAAAACAGAGCCACCTAAACTTGTGCCTAATCTTCGAGGCCAAAAAAATTATGTCTGTCATTACAGGCTTCTACAATTTTTTTTTAAGGGCATGGTTTGATGTTGACAGCAGTTCATCGTATAATTGCTTTTGATCAAAAACAGTTTAGAAAAACCCCTCATGAAACCCTTTAATTTTTAAAAAAAAATTTGGTTTTAAATTTTGTTTTAGGGAATAAAAAAATCAAGGTTTTTTTTGGGTTTTTTTTTAAAAAAGCATTTTAAAACTTTATGAACTTTAAACCCCTTTTGACCAGAGCCCAAAGTATTTTACAAGATAAGCATTTTTTGTTATGATATCCCTCTGAAGACATCTAAAAGGGACATGAAATAGAAGAGCAAAGAATGCGGGATGGTTGACACATCCGATTCCCCAAAAGATTCATTTTTTTCTTTTCAAAGTTAAACGAAGGTTTTGGGAAAAAGATAAAAGGATGATTATCTGGAGGGGGGATTAAGGATTTTTTGGGTTTTTAAGGTCAAAAATGTACAGTATTTCGAGCCAGGTAAACCCTTTAAGAAAGCAAAAGGAATATCTCGCAGTTTTGTGCAGTCAAGTTACCCCGAACTATAAAAAAGTTTGTTTAAAATAAGATTTTATCATGAAAACGTAAAACTACGTCTAATCTACTGAGTCAACAAACGTTGTAACAAAGAAGATTAGTAGAACAAAAAAAAAACGTGGTTCTTTAACCAGAGTTTTCATATCAATTGGAACTGGAGAAGGCATAATTACCCCTTCATTGTCCGCTTTGTCCGCGGGTTTATTTTTTTCCTCAGTTTTTTTAAAAGCTCAATTCATTATCCTTTTAGACAAAATTTTTTATGTTTGCTTGAGGCTCGATTTTTTTTTTATTATTTCAAGATATTTTTTTTCCCATTTTTGATAATAAAATTTGGATTTTGGGTTTAGGGATTGGATGCATTCCCATGTGCCAATGAACCTCGCAAATGTTTCCCAATAGTAAACTCGTTCTATATTCCCCGTATCAATTCCAAGTCTTTTCCTTTATCTTTTGTTTCATTCTGCGCCCCTTCTGAGTTTCCATTTTAACTCAAAAATATTTTTGTAAATTAAAAAAATTTAATTAAGCAACGGGGAACTGTGTCTGGGGGGAAAATTATCTGCATTTTCTTCCCCAAAAGATCTTTGAGGACCCCGGTTTTTTGGGTTCAGTTTCTGTAAATATCATGGGCGGATTCATTTTTACAATTCCTTTTATTTCATATGGATCAACCCCCAACTGGGGGTTTGCCCTATGCGAGTGCCCCCTTCTTTTTTCCCCCGGAAAATAAAGGTACCTTACTTTTAAAAAAAAGGGTATAGTTTGCTGGTTGTACTGGAGTTTTAGCAACATTTATTGTTTGTTTTTTGTGCTTTTTTGGTTTTCCCCCTTTAATTTAAAATTCTTCATTATTCATGCGTGAAAAAATGAGGGCGTCTTCAAACCCCATTCTGTGTTGAGAGAATTTTTTCAAAAAGCTTTCTGTGATACTGGTATGAGAAAAGTTTTTAAAAAAAACTGTTTGTTAAGTTTTAAATAAACCCTTTGCGATTTGACTCCTGGAATCCTCTTTTAAGGGTAACCTTTTTTTAAAAAATAATTGATTCATTGGGCCTTTTAAATTTTTTTTTCCATCACAATTTGAATCAGCGAGGGTAAGTTAAAGGGCCTCGTTGATATATCAGTTGTAAAAACGCAACAGCGAAGCACTCTTTTGTGTTAACGTTCCGCATCTTTTTTTCTTGAAGCTAGTCAATTCGTGGTGCGTACTTAATTTTTTTCATTAATTTTCATGGGGTAAATATAGAAGGCCCCTTTTGTGGGTGTCGTTTGAGTTGTATTCACAAGTGCGGTCTCTGTATTCGTTAGGTGCGGTAAAAAAAATTTTGCCAAATCGCTTGTTTAGATAACCATTCCTTTTGTTTGTTCACTGACCCTGCTGCTTGTTAGCTTTTTAATTGCGTTATCCCTTCCAAACCCTTTTGGCGAATAATAGATTTTGTTCATTTTTTATTAAACCAAATATTATGTGCAACAAAATCCCAAAACGTCATACCAAAGGCAAAAAAAGCATTTCTAGGATCTTTTGTTTTTCGAGGGTTGAAAAAAGTCACTAAAATTTTTGGGGGGGGGCAATGTTTCGATTGGTTTGCCTTTTAAACTAGTAATATCTTTTATTGTTGTTTCCCCACTTTAAAAAATGATAAGCTGATGTCCGTTTTTTTCATTTTTCGTTAATGAAAAACTGCTCATTCTCTGCTTTTCATAGAAATTTGTGCTGCACTAGTTGTCCATAGCTTTGTTATGTCTTTTTCTCTCGTCGTCACCCGAGTTTACAAATGCGTAGTTACTTCCCTAAAAGCAAGCGCTTCCCCACTGCACCACCTATCATCATTACGAGTGAAGCCTTTTTTTATAAAGGTTTTTTTTAAAATATTGATATGGTCGGGAATTATTTTTTGCTTAAACTAAAAAAATTTTTTCGTAGAAAATGAGCGTAAAAATTTGCAATCAGTTTTGCAAACCCTCAAAGTCTATTTTGCCAAGATTGCCAGTTTTTTTTTTTAAAAAAAGCTTTTACCAAAGCTTTGTGTACTACACTTAGCCCTCCAAATTACGCGAATGGTATACAAGGTTGCTAACATTTTTTGGGTGCCCCTTTTTAAAAAATAAAAAAATTTAAAATTTAATAAAAAAAAAAACATGAACAGCGACGATCTACTAAACTTCCTGAACTTTGTTTTAAAAAATGATCAAGTTGATGACCAAGCTTTTACCCCAAAAAAGGAAAGGGCTTTTTTCTTTGGCGGCATGGGGAAAAAAAAAAACAGTTCCTGGGAAATGAATTTAGCAAGAACAATTAAAGATGTCGCCACAAGAATTGTAAAGATCAAACGGATGAAGCACAATAGGGCGGATGGTAAAAATGTCGGGAAAAACGGTTCCAGTTTTACACAACTATAGTAGATTGCCCTTTATTCGAACAAGTTTTTTGTATTTTTTAATGCAGGAGGTTTTTAACAAAGTCATTAGGTCTCTAGCTGGATCACACTACAAATTGGAACATTACTTTTCCTTTAATCAGGGGAAAATTTTATTTTTAAACTTTAATTTTGTTTCCCTTCAAAATGAACGAGCCGAAAATCAGCAGAATCAAAAAACATTGAATCAGGGGAGAAGTGACATAAAAACCCCCCTCATCCGGGCGGTCGCGGGGGAAAAAGATTACAGAGGGAACAAACAAAAAAAAATTAAAAATTACAAGCACTAATATTACTCATAATAAAAAATCTAGAGCCGCCCCCAGTTGTTTCAATGCCAGCTATAAAAACCCCGAAAAAGTTGATTCAAGCCTCAACACGGGGTTTCCCAACACCCCCCAATTTTTCAAAATTTTTTTAAAGCAATTGTCATTGTGGGGCATTGCTGGGGGGTGGTTATTAGGTTATAAAATATATAAACAAAGACAGAAAAAACCAAAAAGCAGTCAAAAAAACCCAAACCCACAAAATAAGAAGTGAACAAAAAGCATGCGAAAACCCCAAAAAAGATATTTTGATCCATTTTGATGGGAAAAAGCTTTAAGAACTTAAAAAAATAAGGAAAAACAAACTTAATTTTTTTAAAAAAAAACGCCCCCACAATAAATAGTACTAAGATTTTTGGGGTTTTGAAGGTCCTAACATACTGGATTGGTTTTTGATTTTTTAAAATGAATTTTTTTCTTTTATAAAAATAGATCATGGCGGGTTTTTATTTTTTTAAAAAAGATGGGGTCAATAAATAAAAACTGGAGTTATAAAAGACTTTCCAAGACCGCATTGTAATCAATTGGTTGTTACGATTAAAAACTTCATTAAGTTATGCTGACCGATCTCACGCCAAAGGGCGCTGAGCAAGCACCTCATGATGCGCGTTTTTTTAGGCTTTTGGGGTACTTATTAACACTACTATTTTAAAACAAAAACAAGATTGTATTTTTTTTTTTTGATAATTTTAAGTAACTTGAATAAGAAAGGTTGTACTTAGAGGGATTAATTACGATCTTTAGGGGATTTAAGTTAGGAACTGAGGTGTCTTTATCAAGTTCCTGAGGTGACTAGAGTAAGAACTTTGAAGTGACTTGGGGGGACTTGAGGGTGACTTGAGTAAGAAATTAGAAGTGACTGAGTAGAACTTTAGGGGACTTAGGACAACTGAGTAAGAACTTAGAAGTGCTTGGGGTGATTTAGTTAAGAACTTAGAAGTGACTTGATGTGTGTCGTGGGGTGGGGGGGCCGGGGGTGGGGGGGGGTGGGGGCATGCGCGGGTTTTTGGGGTTTTGTGCCGCACCTTTTATTATTTATAAAAAACGGGTGTCCAGAATATATAAGTTATTATCAGAAAAAAAACAAAACAACAACATGACGCGCGACAACAAAACAATAACACATATATACAAGACATCGCACCACCACACAAAACCCCCCACGACCCATCAGGAAAAAAAACTGTGCTGCCAAACTCATGGAGACGCAAAGGAAACGTTTTTTGGCTACCCAAAACCGCTCTTAAAGGGGCAACTTTGCATTAAGCCAAGCGCGCCTGAATAGGCAGCCTTAAAATTTAAGCAGGGGAAAGCCGGGGAGGTAAAAAATGTCCAAAACAGCAACCCCCACAAACCGTCATGCATGTCGTTTAAAAATTTTGAGCCACGTCATATAGGTAAGTTGTCGCAGGGTTGCGACAGCTGACGTTACAATTTAGGCCACGTCCCAAAAAGGGAAGTTGTCACGGTTTACGATCATGCAGGGTCGTTACTTTTTTTAAAACTTGTCGCAGCAGAATTACGCAATGGTAAGACTGGGGGCTGTTGACCGCTGATGTGGGAGGGAAAATATGGGGCTTTGCCCTACTTTATGATTTTTCGATCTGGAGGGATCCTTTTGATTGCTTCGTTTGCTCATGATAAAATGATTGGGGAAACCCACAGGCTAAATCGGGGAAATTAAGAAGCGATTTGGGAACAGCACGCAGTCTACGTGCTTTAACATCGGAATAGTAGTTTTTTTTCTAGCCCCACTGGGCATCTCATTAACAGGAAAAAAACCCAAACCGTATTACACAGTTTGTAAAGTCTTGTTTTTGCAAAGCCCGAGCGAAGTTGTTTTGGATAATTTTAAAATAGTCTGTTGCTGAAATAACTAAAAGGTTTTTATTAACTACTTTCGATTCACAAATTTCTTATTTAAAATTTTTGTGAAGAAGGACTACTAAAAATTTAAATCTTAAAAAAAAAACACTACACCCGACTGAAAATCAAACAGAGAAACACAGTTTTAAAAAACAAACACTTTTTCCAGCCCGTCTTGCGCTCAACACCGCCAAGAGAAAAAGACAAGAAGGGTTGGGGGGGGGGTTCAGTCGCATGTCGGTCACGGAATTCACCTTGCCAAATCATAAGACCAAAAAGCAAATTAAGAAAAATTTGGGTCAGCCCAAGACAGGGGTCCGTATTTCCATGCCTGTTTTTACAAGTTTTTACTGTTAGCCCAGCAAATTTGGGGATTTGCCCCCCGTCATTTTTCCTTTCTCAACCCCCTCCAGAAAAAACACAGCCCGGGAAACAAGAAGGATCGGTTTTAAAAAACTTTTTGAAACAGTTTAAAAACGGTAGTTTTATTTCACGAATGCAGAGACGCATTTGATGTTTAGCGCGAAAATGGGTTTTTTTTGAAATGACAGGAAAAACACGGGATTAAGCAAAACGAAATCTGAAAAGTTTAGTAAAATTTTATTGGAAAAAGGGATAACCCACACATAGTATGTTTTTAGATAATCGTTTTTATTTTGGGTTTTTGAAGAAAAAAGGGGATGGATTATCATTTTTTAAATTTATTGTTGAAGTCTTACTTGTCAGAGAACAGTAAAAAAGTTCATTCTAGGGGGACCGCCCGAAACTGGTTGAGGGCAGGTGAGCTAGAATGAAATTTTCTGTTCCTAAGCGGTTTTTTTTTATCCGGAAATTGAATTTTTATTTGTATATATTATAATTCGTTTTGTGAAACAAAAAACACATAATCGCCTTATTTTATTTTCTTAAATTGTTTTTTTGTTTTTAAACTGTTGCTTCGTTATGGGGATTTTGTAAATTGTTCAACAAGCAGAACGTTGGGTTTTATGGAGAAAAACAGAGAATGTAAAAATTTTTCGTTTCCCACCCCCCATGTTTTTCTGTCGAAAACCCCTTTTTTAATCAAACAGTCCCTCACATATCAATTTTGGCCAAATTTTAACACCCGTTTCTAAAAAAATTAACATGCCAAAAAGTCAAATTTTACGTAATCGAAAATTTGAAACGGGGGTTTTCCCTGCAAAAAGGATGGGTGATTTGTGAACGAAGATATTTCATCTCCCAGGCTAAAAAAAACCTGAAAAATTTTTGGGTTTTCAATACTACTCCCCAATGAAACACATATAACTTTTTCTGATTCTTCAAAAAAAAAAGGAAAAAGATTTCTTAATTTTTTTTTAAATTGTGGTTTTTTCGGTTTAAAAAAAGAAAGGGCCCAAGTGGACAGAGCTTTTTAAATACTTTACGAGTTGGGTTGGGGGGAGAGAAGCCCATAAAGTCAGTTAAAAACGGTTTGAAGAATTAAAACTGTCTTTTTAATCGAAAGACATGCGAGAAAACGTGGAAAAAACAAAACCCAGCAAAAACAGATTCTTGGCCCCCAACCAGTTGAAAAAAAGTTTGCCATATTAGTTGATAAAATTTTGCTCCTGAAGAGTTAATCTGACGTTTCTACTAGCCCGAAGGGGAGCTATTTGCAAAAGAAATCAGGTTTTTTATTAGAAAAGACTATGAAAAAACAACTGAATTTACAATTAATTTTTTATTATTTTTTTTAATTTATAATTTTATTCTGGTTTAAATATGAAGCCAGAAGAAGTTAGAAAGCTTACTAATATACTTCACACGTTGAATTGGAAGGGCCATAGAGAAAGGTTAAGGAGCAGGTTTGAAATATTAATTACTGATCTTTGTTATTCACATAAATATACAAACAAGCGTGAAGCAGGCCATCAGTGAAATACAAGATTCTTGGCCCCCACAGGCCATAAAATTGTTTGCCATATTAGTTGATTATATAGCTTCTCAAGATGTTAATCTGACTTTTTCTACCAGCCCTGAAGGAGTAACTATTCGCTTTAATTAAGATTAGGTTTTACGATTAGAAAAGACTATGAATAATAGCTGAATTTACAATTATTTTTTTAATTTATTTTAGATTTTAAAATGGCTGCCGAACTTAGTGTATCTGATTTAAAGAAGTGTAATGAACTATTTAACGAGACAATGAAAGCGTTAAAACATTGATTTTAATGAATCTGGTTTTGAGAATGATGTAAACAATATAATAAAAGATCATAGTGAACTATTTAACGAAGCAATCAAAGTGATGAACATTAACTGTAGTTATTCAGAAAAAGCTAAAATATTAGCAGGCGTTATTGTAAGGTTAACGTGTCTTGAAGTGTTGCAACGCTTAGGTGAAGAATAAAAAAGCGCATTTTAATTACTTTTATATACATTTATTTTTTTAATTTACGTAAATATTCTGGCTTTAAAAATGATGACCACAAGTAAATTCGAGGATGGAAAACTATATACGATGGAAGAAATATTTAGCAGTGACAAACAATTAAGCAATACGTTTAGTGAAGTAGACATGGACATCATTAACCCCACAAATGTTCATGAAAGCGTGGCAAATGCTATCTCTAAAATCCCAGAGTCTCTTCAACGTGAACCGCCAGTAAAAGTGCTCTTGGCTGTTCTGATTGATTATATAACGCTTGATGATACTAACATGCCAGTCTGGGTTTCAACAAGGCAGAAAGAAGTAATCAGTTATCATGACTTTAACTCTAACTGGGCTGACTACATGCTTACACAGTTTAATCATGCAAGTGAGGAGGCAAAGTTAAGGGGTTCTGGCTGGTCTGAAGGGACAGTCCTCGAAATAAGATTAAGACAAACAAAGTTCTATCCTATAGTCGGCAATTCTTACCTTCCTCTCCCAAAAGAGTTAGAGTTAAAACGAGCAGTCTTAAACATACATAATTCTGACAACATGTGTTTTATGTGGTGTGTTTTAGCACATCTACATCCTGTTAAAAATCATGCAAACAGACTTTCCAATTATGAAGCATACAAACAAGAGCTGAACTTTGATAACATAACCTTTCCAATAAATATAAACAATATATCTCAGTTTGAAGGGCAAAACAAACCAATCACTGTAAGCGTATACACATGGTCTGTAGTAGACAATCTAGCGCCTCTAAGGGTTTCTCCCAACGCCCCTACTTTAGGCGAACCACTTGACAAGCATGTAGACTTGATCCTGTTTGAAGACGGTCTAAAGAGCCATTATGTATTAATCAGAACAATAAGCAGACTTATGGTTTTTACATCAAAGGATCATGCTAAACAAGGGCTTTGTAGAAGGTGTCTGGTCAGAATCCCAACTATAGAAGCAGCTGCTAGCCATAAGGAACGTTGTAAAAGTTTTGCAGACTGTGAAACTAAACTCCTTACGCCTAAACCAGGATCTAAAGTTAGTTTTAAGAATGTACACAAAATGCAAATGAGTCCATACGTGGTTTATGCTGACTTTGAATCGCTCTTGCCGCAGTACTATGGCCCAACAGCAAAAACAAAAAAAAACCCTTTTAAACCCCACCACAATCTGTTCTTATGCGTTTATTGTTGTAGGTAGAGGGCCCCAACACACACCCCAGAGATTTACAGGGGTCCCAACGCAGCTAGTAGATTTTTAAGAGAGAAACAACTTCGCAATTTACCCAAACCAACAAATCTTTCAAAATTGTTATGGCTCCTGAAGACAAGAACTTTATACCATCTACCCTGCGGTTTTGGGGTTTTAAGCTAACCCAAACAGTAAAGACGTGACAGTGAGGACCAGATCACATTACGGAAAGTTAAAGGGCTGCGCACAACAATTGAAATTTTCAACTTAAGGTTGCCCCAGAAAAGGGAACTGCCTATTTTTTCAAAACCCTAAGGGGAGACGATTCTCATTTTATCATGAAAGCAGTGATTCTAAATTAAGAGGGTTACCTGTTGCACAGTCTTCGAAAAGTACATGACTTTTACTCTCGCTGTTTACCCTTTTAGCCGCCCAACACCTATGGGGATTTTGGATAAACAGCAGATCGTAAAAGATTTTCCCAATCACTAAACAATACTTCGATCCATCTTTAGTGCGAAAAGGGTTTATCCTTGAATACATGGACCGTGGGGAAAGGTTTTTATGAAGACTCACCCTCCTAAAGGCGCTTTCTTTTCAAGCTTTAAGGCAAAGACATAACTGATGCGACTAGAATACGTCAGAAAGCCGGACAAAATTTAAATGTGAACAATGGGCGGGCTATCATGTCAATATTAATGGCTGAGTATGTCTATTGGAGCGTCCTTTTTAGAATTACGAACTACTGCATGAAACATTAAGCTTAGACCATACATTACACTTGCCCCAGGGTTTTCTTGGATGCTTTCTTAAGTTTACAAAAATTTTAGTTGACTTAATTTTGATTCCCACCTCCAGATGATTGAAGGGGTGAGGGAGGGGATTAGCATGGCTCACTCCTTACGCAAAATTAACAAAAAAATTTAATGATTATGTTACTAAACCCTCTAACTATCTAATTACTTAGAGCTAACAATTTTATGGGTGGGTCATATAAACCGCTTCCATTACGTAACTTCGGATTACACAGGGGTGGTAAAATAATATTCAAGGGGGATTAAAAAGGTTTAACAGTTTGACGCAGATCAAAATAGGTTTTTTCTAGAAGTGACGTAGAATTCTTTTGAACTACACGATTTCTACGATTACCCCCCCGCAAAAGATTAAAGATGAGTCTATCGAAACCTCCTAAACTTGTGCCCCAATTTTCCAACAAAACTAAGTATGTGGCATTTCAGACTGTTTCAGTTTTACCTAAGAAGGGCTGAAATGACTGCCGTTCAAGAATCATTGCTTTTTACCAAGAGCCCTTTATGAGACCCTACATCAAGAAAAACATACTTAGAACCCAAACACGATGCTTCAGAAAAAAAACTTTTTTAAATGAGAACAACACTGTTTGGTTTAAAACTATGGAAAATCCCACAAACGAAAGATGTAAAAATTTGTTTCAAAAAAAACCAAAACAATAAGTTTTCCTCTAAGCCCTTCAAGCTTTTGAAAATTTAAAGACA
This sequence comes from Conus ventricosus, assembly GCA_018398815.1. NCBI lineage: Eukaryota > Metazoa > Mollusca > Gastropoda > Neogastropoda > Conidae > Conus > Conus ventricosus. The sequence goes on from JAFLJL010018047.1 coordinate 63,618, forward strand.
ACTGGGTTTGGGATTTGGAAAAAAAAGGGTTTAAGTTGGACAAGCCCGTGTTATCGGCTTTTTTTCTGTTTAGAGTTGTCAAAGTTTGATGTTAGAATTTTTGTACGACTACTTTAAAACCCTGACCCCAAAACAAGAGTCCTTTACAAGACATGCTCTTTTATTCTAGACGCCCAACAAAACTTTTTAAGGATTTTGAAACAGAAGTGGTTAAAGGAGTTGAGGGGGTGGTACGACACATGCGACTATCCAAAAGACAGCCCTTTACATTTAACTGTAAACAAGAAAGTAATTGGAAAGATGAAGGATGAAACTCAAGGGGACAGTGATAAAAGAATATGTCGGTTTTGCGGTCGAAGATGTAAAAGCGTTGCCAGCCAGACTTCGTAATGAAGAAGGCTAAGGGCATAAGTAAAGACGTTGTCAAAAAAATATATCTCACGATACTACAAGCAAGCTCTCTTTGAAAAAAAAGTATTTCATCACAAATGTTAATCTGCGCTCTACTCTTCATCAAGTAAACACAACTGCTGTTAACAAGAAATACCTAGTCTCAACAATAACAAGAGAACTTACGTCAATCCTGAGTTTTCATATGCTGTTGGGGATTGGAGAACTTTAAAAGATTAAATTGGCTGACTTAACTTGTACTTAACTTAAGAACTTAACTAGTACTTATTTAAGGAATTATCAAGAATTAACTTAAGAACTAACTAGTACTTATTTAAGAACCTAACTAGTACTTATTTAAGAACCTAACTAGTACTTGACAAGAACTTATTTAAATTTTCTTACACTTAACTTGTAATTTACTTGCACTTAACTTAAAAAGTACATTATATACTAAACTTAGTTGAACTTATCTAGTTCTTAACTTGTAACTTATTTAGTTCTTAACTTGTAACTTTATCTTGTTCTTAAAAACTATTCCATAGAAAATGGGTCTACAGCAGGAGGTTGCGCTTTTTTGCAGAAGTCGGTTCTTTTCTTTTACTGGGGTTGTGGGGGTTTGTAACTTTGCTGCTAAGTATGGCGTTTGACCCTTTGTATGCTAAACTCCCCCACCCAAAAACAACAGCAGCCAATACATAATATACATCTTATCGTTTGTTTGTGATTGTGTTCTTGTTAATTGGGCGTTGTTTTTTGGTGGCGATGTTGTATTACTATCTAATAATTTGTGTTTTGTTGATTGGTTTTGCTTTTTGCAGTCTGTTCCATTCAGTTAGTTTACGCCCAGCCTCAATACGTCCAGGATTTTATTTTTTGTAACACTACTCACTTGCGGTACATTCACTTGGGTACATTCTCCCCCTGCGGACTGTCCTGCGGATTGTCCTGCGGCGCCTTCTTCTCCTGATCGCTCTTTTTTTTATTGCGATTAAATTTTAAATTTTGATAAAAATTAATATGATTAAAAGTAATTATCCCTGATGAATGGACATAACATAGTTCCAATCGAAATACATGTCACGCGAGGTTTCTAAGGGGTGTGTTTAAAACCGGTCTTGCGATAAGTCATTTTTTTAAATCGTCTTCTGAATCAAACTGGCGCCATCTTACTTACTAACTTAGCATATAAACAATCATTGTTGCCCCACGTCATAACCATTTTTGGACCCTAGCTGTGCTTCGTTATCTAGCGTTTTTATTTCTCAACGTCTGAAGTAGACAGTTGCTGAATCTGCTCAATACTTAGTTCAACACCTAAATTACTGTTTATTTTTTTCCCACACGCAGCCAGAGAGTATAATCTTTCTTTATGGCAGTTGTCTACGGAGTAGTCTGCTTGCTCCTCGCACTTTAATAGTTCGTCACAATCCATTTTAAAAAGCAATAAAAAAATATATAATACTTTTAAACCATGAGTTTTAACGCTGGTTAATTATGCAGTGCCTATCGTTGGTGTTATAGTTTATTAAACCCCTTGCAAAATGTTTGTTAGGAATAAAACGCCAACATGGGGAAAGATAGAAGATTCGCCAAAACTAGTTGCAACCTTATTTTTAGCTTTAACAACAAAAGATTATTGATTAAAAAGCACATAGACAGCCTTTCGTATTATGATTATTTTAATTATTTTTTTAGTTAATAAAAAGATGAGTGAAAAAAGATTATCAATACAATTTACCACTCCGCTGTAATTGGGCCCCTTAGTATAGGCTATAGCGTGCTGGCAAAAAACATGTTTAAATGAAGCCGGCGGATTTTTGGAGGTTGACATTGAGACGTTGTTAAGGTTATAGTTGTAATCCTGCAGGGATTGCGTCAAAAGACTTTCTTGTTGCACAGGGGATTATCCCAAAAAATATTAGTGCATAGAAATATTAATTCATAAGAAAAAAATTTTTATAAAAAGATGGGGGGGAGTAGTTATGATGGTAGGAGGGCTATTGTTAATGCCTTGGCCTTCTTGGAAGCAATTATATGTTTAGAAAATTTTAAGGTCCGACGAAGAAAGAGAACGCCATAACAAGGCAATAGAAGATTTAGCTAAGGGCAAGAGACCTTATGAGAAAAGACGAATTGCCCACTTAGAACTTTATTAATAAAAAGTTAAGAGAACGGGACATGCAGAGCACACATTAACAGACGTTGATGAGGCAATGAATGGTATTACTTAGTGACAGGAAAGAAGTTTCTAACAGCCCCACCTCCAGAACTGTCTGACTTTTATGAACCATCAGAAAAACAGAAAAAAAGCAGAAATGGTTTTATTGTGGGTGCTATGGGAGCAATCTATATTCTTGCACAAACAATTTAAAATACAATTAAAATAAGTCCTTCTTATGGACAAGTACAAAATATGTTATTCTCCTAAAGGGTATTGGAAAGGAATAGACTGCTATTGAAAAACTGAGTTTAAAACTGCTAGAGTGTCTGAAACAGATGCGAAAGATTGGCTTTCAAAACAGGCAATTTGGCAAATATATCTACCTGCCCCCCAAAAAAATAATAAGGCCTGGGTTTGTTAATTCAGTCCTAATGACACCCACCAGATGGACTTGCTGATCTTCCACATGACAAAGTTGAAGAAAAAAGTTTAAGTATGCTCTGACAGTTGTTGACATGGCTTCAAGATACAAAGACGCTGAACCTTTAATGGAATAAAAGCTCAACTGCTGTGGCGTGGCTTTACAACAATATACATGCGAGGCCCATGAAAGTATCCTAGGATGATTCAAGTTGTGATGGAAAAGAGTTTAAGGTTCTGTAAACCAACTGTTTTTAAAACTCCATGTTACAGTTAGGAGAGGGATCCCCGCAAAACCCTCGATCACAAAGCCCTGTAGAAAACTTTTAAAAAGAATTAGCTGAAAGTTGTTTACCTATCAATACCACAGAGAAATTATGGAACTACGAAGTACAGAACGCGCAAGCGCAACACAGAATGGGTTAGGAGATTGCCAGCAGTCTTACGCGCCATGAACAATGAAGAATTTAAAGCAACAGGTCTTTAAACCAGTAAAAAAGCAATCAAGTTAAAAAAAAAAAGCATTACTGAAGACATCCAAGGTAATCAAAAGCTCTGCCGTTTGGACTAAAAGTAAGATACTTGTATGCTCCTGGAGAGGCAGAAGGCGATGTTAGAATTAGAGCTAAAAGATCCTATATGGGGCATAGATGCATATGAAGTTGAAAGAATTATGAAAACAACCTCCCGTGTATTATTTAAGAGAAACTCTTTCTGCTAAAAGCCTGCCCCTAAAAGATCCTTTGTTCGTGAAGAGCTGCAAGTTGTCCCACCAAACACAGTAAGTTAACAAAAAAAATAGTGTTTGCTAAATTTTTTTTTTTGTCTATTTTGGCTTAAAACCCAATCGTGTGTTTTTTTTCAATGTTCTGTTTAATTGCATCGTGTTACCTGTCGTGAAGTAAAAGTCTTTCTCCACTCCTTTTGAAGTTCAATTTTTGTCGTATCTGTAATCCTCACCGTCAGCCATAAGCTTCTGAAATTCTTCGTCCGTAATGTTTTCATCCTGTAATGACTTGCTTATTCTTAATCTCAATGAACAAAGTTTTGTGATGCTAGGGCTACAATGGCAGTGTGCTTTTGTAATTTAGGAGTTAATTTTTTTTTAAACAGCACTTACAATCATAGACCCCAGCGCCTAAAACTAACCCCGAGACCCCTAATGCTAAAGACGCTGGCGCTCCAACCCCAGTGGCTAAAACAGCAACACTAGACCCGGCACTTACGCTAGCTACAGCCGATGAGCCGTAATTACATAAGAAAGAGTATTTAAAGCTTTAGCATATTTCTTTCTAGTAACTCTTTTACTTATCCAAGTCGCTTTTTATTTCCTTTTGAAGTTCAGTTATTTGCTTTAACCTAAAAATGTTGAACCTCCATTTTTAAATAAGATTATTTTTTTTAATTAATCTTATACATATCTTTTTATTAATCCTTCTGGCAGCACTTCATCAACAGAGTAAAACGCAATAAAATCAACATGCTTATGAAAATAAAGCCGAGTACTGTTAGTTTGTCTTTGTCAACCATCACAGTAACCTTGTCAGATGATGCAAGGTGTTTATTTTGTCTCCGTTTTAGTAATTGCAATAACGAGCTTAAGAGGGGCATCCAAGTTTTCAGCTTTTATTTGTATACCTCTGATTAACGTATGTTCTGGCAAACTAGAATCTCCCTCCCTCGAGTAGTAAATAAGCGAAAAATCATCGTCATTTGCCTAGGCAGTACCTGATGTGACTCATTCATAAGCTCGATTCATTTTCATTAAGAAAATGACGCAATCGATACATGACGTCTATTCGCTCTGCGCTGGATTAATATTTCTATGTCCAAACGACAAAACTAATTGTTAGTTTTTGCTTTACGGCAGTACGTTTATAATTTCAAGCGTCATGCAGACTTGCATTTGTATTAATAATAAATAATTTACAATTGTAGGGCATCGAAAACCGTCGTACTGACCAATCGCGACTGTCCAGTGTCAGTGGTGTCTCTGTCCGCGCATGTGCAGTAAATAGTAACGGTTGCATCTACCTCTTGGACAGCCCGGAGGTCGTGGAATTGGCTCCGTAGAAAAGGTCTAATTATTCAAGAGCAAGAAACCTTTTGAAGGCATCAGTCGAGGCCGACTGAAGTGGCACTACAGGGCACTAGGACGATACCCACAACTTTTACGGGGAAAGTCTGAACGAGTCTCATCGTTCCGTGGGCGAGTCTGTTAGCTGTGGGCAAAAGGCCGCGTTGAGGTAAATAGGTCTAAATCATTTTTTCGTATAGAGCAACAAAATTTATTTCAATATAATCGCATTAAGGCACATTTACCAGTTCAATAATATTTTGTGCGAGCGATCATTTAATATGCTCTGAATTAAATATTTCAGGTTTACCGGTCAACACGTATGATTGATCGTAGAGCTGTCATTTCATCTGTTTGCTCTCATATATCATGTTGCCATGTACTAATCCATACTATGTAAATTCTGTTTCAGCTCACCGTTGTATGCAACCATATTTAGAAGATGTGATATTTATGTGAATGCAGATTTATTATTTAAAGAATCGTAAACGAGTTCAAGTTATGAACGAAGCATTTTTCGTGGATCTAAGTGATCTGTATAATATGAAGATTGACGCCATTTGATTTAATCCATTCAAGGATTAAATGTAATTTGTAATTCATCAAGCACTAAGCCTTGGCGAATAACTCAGTCAAGTCAGATTGGAATATTCATGTACACTTTCCTTCTTTGTTAACGAGTTGTATCGTTAAAGCATTTTTGAAGGAAATCAATTGTAAATGATAGAGCAAGCTAGTGCAATTGTAAAGTGTGTCTAGAGCGTGTAATGGGTGGAATAGTGATGTGGCCACTATAGTGCAAGATCTAAGATAATTGTTATCTTGCAGGTTCTCTTCTACTTTACTTCTACTCCTACTCCTACGTTTCATCTCTTACTCCTGTTCCTGTTCCCACTACCACTCCTACTACATCCTTCATCAGGAGGAACGTGCTGGTGTGTCAACCTTATCGGAACCCGGAGGTGGACTCTAAGCATCAACGGAACTCCGGAACACCACAGGATTCCATGAAGCTGAGTGCAAATTATTCAAACACATCCCTCCACACTCAAGCACGCTACAACACACTCAGACATTTTTCTTGTATATTTTTTTCTTGTGTATAACTGTATTCTGCGTGTATTCTCCGGAAGATATATTTTTGTAGCACAAGCGGACAGTTGATATTTGTGCTACTGCAAGAAGTGGAGAGGAGAAGGACAGAGACTTTGTTGTTATTAGTTATATGTGCATGATTTATTTCTTTTGTATGTGATTCATTTCATAGGGAACAAACGGAACATCAACATACAAAGCAACCATACGACATATTGACCGCAGATCATCATCATTCTTTATTCATATTTAATTAAATTCAGTTGTTGTATCAAAGATCAAACTCTTGATTCCATCTGTGGAAAGAAAGTGAAGGGTGTGGACGAAAGCTTGACTTTCCTACTACGGTATCGTGCTTGCCTGAGCATTCAACCATCATTTATGGATGGGGTCTTATTAAAAACGTCACACTGTAGCGTTGGGGTAAATTCTAAAACCGACAGTTTCCACCTCCCACTTCAGCTAAGGACTTCTTTCTCTGTAGCATATATTCAAACCCCTGCCTAGTATTTCATCTTTTTTTTTCTGTTGTGTTCCTGGAACTAGGCTAACAAGTTTAGGGACCCGCATTTAAGGCTTTTCTAAATTGTTTTTCTTACTTTAGATACATTAGGGCTTCGTAGTCAAACTTAAATCCAAGCAATTTCGGGAAGACACCCCCAAGCATTCTCTTTTTTATGAAGTTTGTATTCATGTTTGCCAAAATCTTTTGCTCTTAAATTTCTTATCTCTTCTAGGGTAGGATTTTGCTGTCGTTTTTGTCTTCAATTTCTGTCTTTTTGTAAACCCCCATCATCTGTGTACTCAAATCCATAAACATTTCCGGGCACTCCTATTAGATCAAACTCGGTTTGTCTGCCAGGTCTTTTAGCTCTACTGCAGTGCATTTAGGAGCTAGCTGCGCTTTTGGTTCTGGCCCCCGAGACATTCTTTTTAATATAATAAATAAATTGTTATAAGCAATCAAAAATTTAAACAATCTACAATAAACAAACGTATTGAACTGGAGGGTCAGTCCGTAAGCATACTTAGCGTGCTTAGATGTTTCTAACTGCTCTTTTATTTTTTTTTAACTCATCTCTGTCCCTTATTATAAAATGTTCACTTAAACATTCTTCCAAAACTATCTTTGTCCTTATGTAAAATAATACAACTGATTTTAACTGCGATCGAAAGTCTTTTAAGAACGCATTGTATTTTGAGTTAAGAGCCACACAAAACTAAGGCGTGACGGCCACTAAAGGCCAGCTTTGGCAGAGCTTTTCTTTTTTTTTTAATAATGTCTCGTTTCAGCTGAACAGTCATCAATAATAAACAGCTTTTTTCAGTTCCCTCAAATAGTCGATAGAAATGTTCTAAACAGTCGCTCAGTTTGTCGCTAGGATCAACTAGAAATTATTCTCGTCTGTCCAAAAAACTTCCTTTCTTTGTAAGACTTGTTGTCTTAAGGTTGTGCAGATATAACAAGTGCCTCGTAATGAACCTGTATATTGTTTGTAACAAATCAAGTACGAAGACGTTTTCCCACACCAGTAATATCCGCATTAAAGAGAACAGTGCGGATCTTTTGGCGAAACTTCAAGCATCCCTTGTTTTTTTAGAATATTTCTTCCATTTTTAAAAAACCGCGTCTTTTTAAAAGTTTTCTTCAATGTTTAACGTGCATCAAAAACCGTAAAAAAACTGCATTTTTTTGGGGCGTTCCCTCTGCTTTTTACGAAAATTTTTTTGGTAACCGTCTTGCCCTATACTTTTCCCACTTCCAAACAATCTTTGTCAAATGTGATTAAAAATCTAACCAAGCCCATATTTACTTTTTTAGTATCTTTGAGTCTTACATCAAAAAAGGGGAAGTTTTTTAATACGCATCAAAAGCAGGATCCTTTGCCGCCCCAGCGAAAAACTTTCTTTTTTCATCAAAGGTTGGGAGGTAAAAAGTCCGCCCCTGAATAAACCATCAGACTTGCCCTTTATTACACAGTAAAAACCTTCTCAATTTTTGGTTTATAAAACCTTCCCGTTCCTCTGAAAAGGGGTTGTTTCTTTGTAAAAAAAGAAAAAAAATTCCTTTTAAAGACTTCAAGCCCGTTTTTGATGTATGTTCCAAGGGGTGTTCGCTTTTTTCTGTTTTTTGTAATGGCGTGCATAACGTTTTCATAATAAATAACCGTTTTACTTTTATACTGAGTTAAGATTGTTCTGGCCAGCCCGGGGGTTAGTAACAAACATCAAACTCAAGAGAGATGTCACTAACTGTGTATGTAGCTAAAGGATCTTCAGACAGAACAACAGAATCGCTAGGATTGAATGTCAGTCTAAAAGTAAGTTTTTCTTTTAGTGCGCCTTGGTAATAGGCATATGCGTCTTTAACGTTCAAAATCTAGGGGGATGCAGAATCTGTTGCCAAATGCTTCTGCTACTGCCTCATCTTTAACATCATTCTTTGCATCCCCGCTTTAAGCCCTGTGCTTAAGACCTTTTGGGACTTTGTTTTCCCCTGATAAACTTTCTCTTTTCTTTCTTTTTTAGGCAGCCATAGTCAGAATAGAGGGCAAAAATGTCTGCCTCGTTTAGTATAAAGACTTCTGTGCCCTCCAGTTTGATTACCATATGTTTAAACGATTGCTCTGCCAAAATTTGCAACAACATTTAGCGTTAGGACTGCGGGATGTAATATCTATTTTGAACGATAGTTTAGCAGTCCCTGGCATTATAACATCGTCAGCGCCAAGATCAGGGAACTTAACTGTTAAATCTTGTCCAGTTGAACTGTTGATGGAGTATTTACACTAATTACAGTCTGCCTTATACCTTTTACGCCGTGGGGTTCCTTCTCTTTTTTTTTATGGATCGAGGTCAAAAACCGTATGAGTTCATTTTTTTATAAAACAAAAAAGAATATAAATAAAAAATATGGCTGAAGATTTTGACGCAATTGATCCTGTTGAAAAAGAAAGAGATCTGCGAGGCCCTTCATTTGACAAAGATGAAACAGAATTGGGCCCCTTCATTGCGCAAAGAACTTGAAAGAGCAGAGAAGGTTCTTCAACCCCTTCATTGGAAAAAGCAGAAACACCCCCTTCAGTTAGCGCATCTCGTGCAGAACTATTAACAAATAGAATTAACCATTCTACATAAGCTTAGGGCTAGAACCTCCAGAAGGCCCATAGTCCTTTTGATTTTAAGATGGAAAAAGCAACCATCGTATATAAGAACTAGCAGAGGAAATTTTGTAAGAGTTACTACAAAGCCAAAACCAACTAATTTTTTAAAACTAAACACAATTAAACAGAGGCTCCCTGTCCCGACCAAAGGCGATTAAACATTTTAAATTTAAGGCCTGAGGCTGTAGTCTTTTACAAACTTGGGGCAAGAGTTGCCAACACGATCTGAATAGAATTGACATCTTTTCAAGATTTAGGCCCGGGGAAACAGATGAAGCAATAGCAGAAATTGAAACGAGTTTTAATGAGGAGACAGTCAGACAAACATTAGAAACAATTGACGATCCTCCATTGCCTATGCGTGACCTCTACCCCTTTAAATGAACGCCTAAAGGCAATAAGAGGGCGAAATAGAAAACAATTTAACAAAACTTAGCGAGAAAGATAGAGAGATAGAAGAAGAAAAAAAATTAAGCTGGCTAAATGCAGATGAAAACAATTTGGGCAAGAAGAAAAGGCTAGAATACAGCAGGAAAATACAAAATTTAATGGAAGAAAGGAAAGTTAGGTTAGAATGTTGTCTGAAAAACAGAGTGCAGCTAGCAGCGCAAACAAGCAGAATCAGAGAAAATAAACAAATACTTTAAAAAAAACACACGCTAGTGAAAGAATAAGGACTCTGTTTAGAGAACAGGGGATTACAATAGTTAGCATATTAAGGGCCCTGTTGGGTTTGCTATCTTACACTCGTTTATGCTTTAACGGGCATGCGCCAACAGGGCCGTAACGCCTCCAACACCTCACCCTGGTAAAAGTTGGATTAGAAAACAATTGCATCTCTAGCAAACTTATTAAGAATTAGCTGCCAAAGCGCTTGATGCTCTGCCGGGCCATAATAGGTAGTGTTGTTAGTTGGGTTTTGTCTACTATAGGCAAAGTTGCTGGTTATATGGCTGACCATCTGTGGACGTTAGGAGTGCTGGCTGTGGGTTAATTTTTAGTGAAATAAATTTATGCTAATCCAGTAAAAGTTAAAAATACAACAAGGGCTGCTTTTCGCTAGTGTGGACGGGCAGGGTGGTAAATTAATAGGCGGAGTGCTTTCTGGACTGCTTTCTGGCTGTAGGACGCTTATAACTGGACCCGCTTTCTTCAGGGTGGGTACTTCTTTAAAATGGATGAGCGGGCCTTGTGTTTAAGTATTATTTTGCCCTAAGTCTTGGTCGTCTCCAGTGGGGGATTTCATTGTATAATTTTGTATCATACCAATCTGCAGTCTAAGGTCAGAGGGTTTGCATGTATAATCCATAACCTACAACAAAGTCAACCTTTGACCTAGCATGTGCAAGAAACGTCTTGATACCTTTGTATGCTGGCAGGCAAATCACAGCAGAGTTAATAGCATCTCTAAATTGGCTAGAAATTGTTTTCTGGCATCAAAGCCTGTAATTGATCCACTATGCTAGACTTGGTCTGTGCTTGCGCTCCTAATAGGCACCAAACGTATGTCCTTATGGAGCATTAAGTCTTTGCACTCCTGGGATGTTAGGCCTTTACTTTCATCTAAGATAAATGTTGTCCAAGCATTAGGGTGTTTTTGTTCTATGGATCCCAATCGAACTTGTGCGTTTGGTTGGAAGGGTGTGGCCAGGCCAGTAGTCATAATTATATTCTCTACGTTCGCCCCACAAATACAATGTGCCTAACCCATGATTGCGGTCTAACTTTTGTCTAAAATCATTGAAGGATCAATGTTAAATTCGTTGCAGATTCTTCATATGCATTATTGTTTCCCTTGGGCTGTTGAATGGATAAAACGCGTTGTCGTTAGGGAGTGGCACTTGTAGTTCAGTTAAGTATTCGTCTGTTTCTGGTAATAAACATGAAAGTTATATACTGACCTTACTAAAAGATTGGGGTGGGTTTAAATGGTTGATATGAAAGGCCACGCCCAGTGGTTCGCATAAATGGCAAAATTTAACTGATTAGGAAAAAGGCCATAGGTGGGATGACCATGCTGATGGCACTCTGTCACTCTTTATTGGCGGATTTAAATATTTAGTTAGTGGGTTTACAAGTCGACTTGGAAGCCGTATGATCCATCTACTGCAATGGTTAAATTGCTGAAGGGCCAAAGATTGGGGTTATAAAAAGCCCTACATTGTAAGCAGCATGTTCAATATATTTAAAAGCTACCATTTTTTAAATTAATTTTTTAAATAGTTATAAAAAAGATGCGCATCTGTATAAACCAACAAACAAACGTGTGTTCTAAACAAACCCAAAAGACAATAGGCCCCGGGGAATTATAGGGTTGCCTTAGAGAAATTGGGTTTAAAGTTATGTGGGCTTAACATATCGAAAAGCTCAGAATAAATGGATTAATTTTAATGACGAACAAGGCAATCAAATAACTCATATAACAATACCTGATGGCTACTACAACTTTTGTTCTTTAAAAGAAGTACTTAGCGAATCTAACATATTGTTAATTAACAGGCAAACCAGAATACTGTATATTCCACTAGAAGAAAAAGAGAGTACTTTCCCCAAGGACTGGCTCGAATTTAGGCTTTACAGCATACAAGATTATGATTTAGTACAGAGAAGTGTTTATCATTTAAGGCTGACCTTCTGATTTTCTCGTGACCAATGTTGTATGTTCATTACAAGTTAAAACTTTAAATTTGTTTGTGGCTATCCGTACAGTTTAAAGGTTTGCTACCAACTAGGGGGGGTTTTGCGATTTTCATTATATAGTTGCGGACAACCATTTAAAGAATAATACGTAATATAATTCTTAGATGTAAAAATAACAACAAGCGGAAGTCGTGTTTGTTCTGATTTTTAATAGAGCAGAAGAGAAGATCATATTAGAAAAGTAGGGGGCTCAGTCCGCGGGCGTTAAAGTAGATCAGAAGAAGTATGTATGTGTGCGTGCATGGCAGGGGTGGAGTGTGGGTTTAATTAACTATGTTAAACAATAGCAGGTCTTTTTTTGACCTGGATACTGCTTTGCTTTGTAGGACAAAACGCTCTCTTTCACACGCATACAAACAAACAAACAAACACACACAATGAGGGAGAGGTGCTTGTGAGGAACGTGAAGGGAGCTTTTTGTTGTTCACACTTGAACGACGTAAATTCGAGACGGCCACTAAAAACACTTATCAAAGTCCCAAATCAATAATCACAGGATCTCTTTAAAAAGTTCTATTTGGTGGCCGTTTGAAAAGGCAGCCTTAAAGCAGGTGAATTGAAGCGGCGAAGCAATACGTTGAAACCACAACAAAATGTCAATACTAGTTGGCCTATTTTGGCGCTACAGACAGTAGCGCGACCTATTTCAATCTCCTCAGACCACGGCGGCCACCGTTTAACAGAGTAGAAAAATGTCAATACTAGTTGGCCTATATTGGCGCTACAGGCAGTGGCGCGACCTATTTCAGTGCTCGACCATAGTCGGCGTCTCCTCAGAAGGCTAATATTGATTAGACCAGTCTAGCGGCGGCTTGTGGCGGTGAGTGAACTGACTGGTCTTATTGATCAGTTCCGCCATTTTTACTGAGATTGCTGCTGTTCACAGTTGGAAACAACTAACAGCGCCTTCTCAACCCAATAGCACCTGATCTCCTCACTGCTTTCAAACATGGTTTTGAGCTCTTTTTTCATGTTAAAGACTTCATAAAAAGACAGTCCAACAGTGCTTAATTTGGAAATGTATGGAAATAACAAACGAGATATTTCTCTCAGTCTCCGTGCGTAGGAAGGACAAATTCCAAATCTCTGTTTTTCAACCACTCATTCCACGTTTCATTGTGCATTCCTTTCCCTTGTTCTGCTTCAAAAAACTTAAAGTAGTTTCGATTACCGCGAGTACATTACACTGCACTATCTCAAGACATATCAATTAGCAGAAACAAAGTTTTAAAGTCAATCACTTTTATAACACTCTTCACTGTTCAACACCGCCAAGAGAAATGACAGGACGGGCTGTCCTGTTGCTGCCAACAAAATGTCGCGTGATTTAAGCCCAGCCCGGCAGAAATGACATCATACTCCCTGCCGATTGGCTGAACCTGAAAGCATGAGGTGCAGGCTCCTGTGCAGTGGAGCCTGCAAAAAACAATGGCAGCGTTCAATATTAATTTGCAACCAGTCTAGCAGCCGGCCACGTGCAAACAGGACAGCCAAGCCATATACATTTTAGTTGATTTTATATGCCTGGAGAGAATGTAAATATGTTTGTTCAAGATCACCATCTTATTTTGCACGGAAACCCCCGTTTCAATGTGCTAATAACGTCGATTTTTAGAGGCTTTGAGGTGTAATCTTAGTGTGAAACAGGTGTTAATTTTGGTCAAAATTGACATGTGATGGACGTGATTTGTATGTGAAAAAGGGGGTTTTCGAGCAGAATAACATGGGTGGTCGTGAACGAAGATATTTACATTCTCTAAAACTTACCAACTATGTGCAACAATGCATAGATAGGGCAGACAGGCTAAGAGAGAGGGAAGGAAATCAAAGGAAAGTAGAACTAGAGTTTGAAGAAAAAAGACTACAGAGGGAAGCTGAAGTTGAAGAATAAAGACTACAGAGGGAAGCTGAAGATAAAGAACGTCAATTAAGATGAGGCAGTTGGAACTAGACACTGATGCTGAAATTAAAAGATTACAGGCATCGAGAGAACCTCCACCAGCTCCACCAGTCGTTCCGCAAGCGCGCCTCAACCAAAATCAGCATATATTCCAAAGTTACCGCCTTTTGAGGAAAAAACGGATGACATCGATAGTTTTCTTTTCTGATTTGAAAGTCATGCAACGTCTTGTGGTTGGCCAAAGGAAAAGTGGACATTGTATATAGCGTCGCTGTTTAAGGGTAGAGCTTTGGCACTGTACCAGACACTCGCGGCGAAACAAAATTTAACTTGGATCAGTTGAAAGAAGAACTCCTCAAGAAATTTCAATGTTCTGCTGATCGTTTTCGCGAACGTTTCCGTTCTGTGCGCCCTGACAAAGGAGAATCATTTCCGTCGTTTCTAATTCGTATGAGTCATTGTTTAGATCGATGGATCGATTTATCAAAAACGAAAAGACTTTTCAATCACTGCGAGATCTTCTTCTTAGAGAACAACTTTTCCAGAGCGTGAGCATAGATCTGGCCACTTTCCTTACAGAAAGGCAATTTGAAAGCGTTGAGGAAATGTGTCAGATGGCTGATCAGTATTGTATCGCTCACCCAGATAAGGGCGTGGCTAGGAAAGGAGAATTTTCCATCTTTGAGTCTCATGCGTCATGTACTATCCCATCGGGACAGGGAAGTTACAGGAAAGGAAATCGTGGGTCATTTCTGAGTCCTCAAGGATATACCTATCCTAGGAACGGTCAGGGATCTTTCCGCGGTTCGAGTGACTTTCGTCAGTACCAGTACTCGCCGCCGGAAAAACCCGTTGCTCCTCGCAAACGTTCCGAGGTCGTGGACAACGACCACCGCGTAGACCTTTTGGGCCAGTTCGTGGACAGAACCGAAGTTCACAAAATCAGTCAGCTGCCGATCAGAATATGCGATGTTTCTTTTGTGATGGCAAGTTCCATTTGAAAAAGAATTGCCCTTTCAAACCAAAGTTTTCAAAATCCGCATTAGTCTCCACTGATTGTGAAGAAGGCCTTGTTTTGGCACCAGATCAATCGGTTGATGGACTGATGTTAGAAAACGGAGCCATCAACGGATTGCAGGCTTCGGTTTTGCGAGACACTGGGTGCACCACCGCTGGGGTAAGAAAATCTTTCATGCTTCAAAACCAGTATATCAACACTGTCAAAAGTGTAGGTCGTTTGGCGGCAAGATTGAAACGTTTCCGCTGGTGAAAATTTGGGGTCGATACACCTGCTATTCCGGATTTCTTACCGCCTGTGTTATTGATAACCCAGTCTGCGACTTGATCTTGGGCAATTTGCCAGGTGTCGCTACAGTACATGGTGGTGCTGGAGGATCGTTCATTCCTTGTCTTGTGAGTACTCGATCAGACATAATAGAGCAGGGAAAAGCTAAAAAGCCGCTAAAAGTCTCAAAACAGGATGAACTCCAGATTACCCCAGATGATCTAAAAGAAATGCAGGGAAAAGACGAGACGCTGACGACAATACTTTCTGCTGCTAAACAGACTGTCACTGACATACCAACGGACAAACCAACGTACATACTGGACTCTGACATTCTCTATAGGTGTGTACCTGGACAGGACAACAAACAAGTTGTATTTCCAAAGCCACTTAGAGAGACAGTACTACACACGGCTCATGATGCATTGTTCGCTGGTCACTGTGGAATCAAAAGAACATTAAAGAGAGTTCTTGATTCTTTTTATTGGCCAGTGTCACAAAGGAAGTTACAGAATACTGCCGCTCATGTGACATCTGCCAAAAGACATCTCAGAAAGGTCGCGTCTCATGTGCACCTTTGCACAAAATGCCTCTCATTTCCGTCCCATTTCGGAAGGTGGCTATTGATCTTGTTGGGCATTTACCACTGTCTTCTTCCGGATATCGCTATATTTTAACTTTGGTGGATACAGCGACAAGGTATCCAGAAGCGATTCCACTGGAGAAAATTGATACAGTGTCTGTCGCTGAAGCCCTACTTGCGATTTTTTCCAGAGTGGGTCTTCCAGACGAAATTCTCTCGGATTGTGGAACGCAATTCATTTCCGATCTCATGAGATAAATTTACAGACTGTTGTCAATCTCTTCCATTTCAACCACGCCATATCATCCCCAATCGAATGGCATGGTTGAACGTTTCAATGGAACGTTAAAGTCCATGTTGAGAAAGGTTGCAAGGCAGGAACCCCATGAATGGGATCGTTTCATACCGTTTTTGCTTTTCGCATACAGGGAAATGCCGAACGAAACGCTGGGATTCTCACCATTTGAGCTTCTTTTCGGACACTCACCAAGGGGTCCTTTGGATCTACTGATGACACAATGGACGAAAAAGACGGACATACCTGACAGTAAAACTGTTTACCAATACGTTTGTGAACTGCATAATCGTTTGAAGGATGCATGTGAGCTTGCTCAACAGTCAGCTGATAGAAAAACAGATGTGTACAAGGTCTTTGCAGACAGAAAAGCACGTTCCTTCAGTGTAGGGGATAAAGTCCTTGTACTACTCACTGATGAACAAAAACAAGCTTCGTGTTATGTGGAAGGGTCATTTCATGTGGTCGAAAAACTCTCTGCAGTTAATTATAAGATCAAAATGGCAAACACTGAGAAGGTATTTCACGTGAACATGTTGAAGACGTATGTTGAACGTACAAATGTTGCCATCAACCAGTCAGTTGAATGGATATGTCCTATGTCAGAAACTGATGTCAACATGACAGATATTATCAGTGATGATTTTGTACCCAATGTAACGTACAGGGACAGGTCAAAGGTTGTGAAAACAGCAAATGTAGGAGTGTTAACATCTACCAGTGCAGATGATGTTGTACCCCTTCCTACTCTGTCTATGGTGATGTGGTTCTGTCGAATGATTTGTCCGGAAGTCAAACAGAACAGCTCAAAGACATTTTGAAAGACTTCCAGGATGTGTTGACAGATACCCCAGGTACAGTGACTGGTATTGAACCCCATAATATTCAGTTAACTACTGAAATACCAGTGCGAAGCAGACCATACCCCCTCCCGTTTGCAAAAAGGAGGTTGTCGAGAGAGAAATCAAAGTAATGCTGGATTTAAAGGTCATAGAACCTTCTACATCTCCGTACAGCTCACCAGTTGTATTGGTGGACAAACCTGATGGCTCGTGCGGTTCTGCATCGATTACAGGAAATTAAATAAGATCACTGTGTTCGATGCCGAGCCTATCCCAGACATTGAAGAACTTCTGTGTCAGCTCTCAGAAGGAAATTATTTTGTGAAAGTAGACTTGACTAAAGGATACTGGCAGGTTCCAATGGCTGAAGCTGACAAGGAAAAGACAGCATTTCAAACACCTTTTGGTCTTTTCCAGTGGACGAAAATGCCATTCGGTTTGCAAAATGCCCCAGCTTCTTTTGCTAGAATGATGCGACCCCTGAAACTCCATGAATGTGGTGCAGTCAGTTTTTTTTTTACGATATTTTGTTGGCTGCAAAGTCATGGAGTGACCTCCTTTCTAACTTACAGCTGTTTTTTCCAGACTCAGAAGTTTTGGTCTGACTGCGAGACCATCCAAATTCGTGCAGGTTTTCAAACTCTCGAGTTTTTGTGTCACATTATTTCAGTGGGAAAATGATGCCAGAGGGAAAGAAAGTGGAAAAGATGTTATCTTTACACAAACCCACTACAAAGAAACAGATCAGGTCACTCATCGGGTTGTTGTCTTACTATAGACGATATATACCCCACTTTGCGTCCCTGACGGCCCCTTTGACTGAACTGACGAAAGGGACGAAGAACAAAAGTATTGTTTGGTCTGATGAGTGCCAGAAGGCTTTGGAGTGTGTTCAGAACACCCTCAACTCATTTCCTGTTCTTTTGTTACCCTCCCTCTCAGAAGACTTTATTTTGAGAACCGATGCCAGTTCCAAAGGAATGGGATCGGTACTGTTGCAGGAAAAAAGTGCTTTGTTACATCCAGTGCAATACGCCAGTAAAACGTTCTCAAAGACACAGGAGAAATACTCCACTATTGAGAGAGAGTGCTTGGCTATTGTATGGGCATGTGAGAAGTTCGCCAGGTTCTTGACTGGAAGAAAGTTTCGGTTACAGACTGACCACAGGCCATTGACGTTCTTGCAATCGTCAAAAACTAAGAACAGCAGATTATTAAGGTGGTCTTTGGCATTGCAGGAATTCCAATTTACTGTTGAACCAGTGCCTGGAACACAAAATGTCATGGCAGATTTATTGTCACGTGTATGAATATTCCTGGACAAATGTAACTGTCTTCAAGGGAAAGACATTCCTGTTTTTGTCTTTCTTAATGATACGGTGTGCTCACATTTGACAGTGCATTGTATGCTACTGACTATTTAAATCAAGTGGTATTTATGCTTAATTTGCTTGTTGAAGTGACTATATGTTTTACAAGCAAAAACTACTTGATGTTGATGTATTACATATCTATTCTTTGCTTTATTCTTTCGTAAACAATGAAAAAATCATCATGTACTATTTATGTCTTAACTTGCTTGTGAAGATGAAATATATGTATGTGTGATGAGCAAATAATTCTTTAGAAATGTATAAACACATGTTTTGATTGTGGAGTGAGACAAACCTATTGCTTTCATTAGTTAATTGTCAACAATGGAAAATATGTTTCACTTTTCAATGGACTATAACATTATGTGGGGGAAAAAAACTATGTTTAAACTATGTTATTTGTTAACATGTCTATTGAGAAACATTTACATTTAGAAATATTATCATTTTCATGAGGGTTTTGAAAGATATGATGTGAGACAAAGATCAAGGGAAAAAATGTGCTTCACATCTTAATATATAAACACAATTTGTACTTTGAATTGTTAATATCCCTAATTGTTTTGTCTATGTATTTTGTGAAATGTATTTTGTGAGATGTGTTGATCAATTATGAATTTATTTTTTTTCAGAAAGACTGAAAGTTTGAAATATGCTATTTCTGGTGGATCATGATGATTGATTTTATACGTTGATTATTAATTTGGTGAATCATGTGTGATGGATACACATTTTGATATTCATGGCTGAAGATGTGTTTTAAGTGAAGTTGTATATCCTTTAAAAAAAATTTCTGGGGAAATTTTTTTCACCCCAGGATGGGGGGTGTCATGTGACGTAGCCTCACATCAAGGCATGTGACGCTCCATCACATGTAGTTTAGTGATATGAATCATTTCCCCATGCCACTACTAAAAAGGAAGAATATTAATGTGGCTTGACTATGTAGCGGGCATCCCCAAATAATTGTGATAATGACTCATTAAAGAAACAAACCTGGTCATTGGGTGAAAGTGACCACTGAGAGATAGTTTAATAAGGGTTGGTAAGGTGCTGGTCATGTGTTTTGAACACTGAGTATGCACTCACTAGGAGGAGGGAGGAAAGAATCAGTTTTAGCCCAGCAGATGGCCTAGAGACTCGAACCTGTCAGGACGCTGGTCCTCACTGCTGACCAGTCATTACCAGGTGAGCCATAGATAGTTGGGGAAAGCTACAGGGGAAAACCTAAAGAAAAGAGAAAGAAAGAATTCATATGTTGAATTAAGAAGCAGGTTACCTACACGAAACTTATTCGTGTTTCAGCCCTTCGCCCTTCACCCTTCACCCCGTGAGGTGGTTAAAGATGGCCATGGTGTGGGGAACACACCGGTTGTTCAGCCCCAGCAATTAAAGACTCCTGGGAGAGGAGTTGGAACTCATCATCTCTCCAGTGACAGGAGAATTCAAGGAGAGGAGTCGGAACTCTTCATATCTCCAGTGACGGGAGAATTCAAGGGGGCGATACGCTGTTTGAGAGAGACAGGGAATCATGACAGTATGGAGCGAGTCTTATATCTGATGCAGGCATAGCATCAATGATTGAAATAATTACTTATTCTCCTGGTCTGGATCTCGGGCCAGTGTTATGTGAAGGCCATGACTTTACAGAAACTTGTATTGATGTAAATGGGAAAATTGGTTACAAGGATGCATGTATAAAAATCTGTTTAAAAATTGTTTGATGTGATTTAGTAAAGTGTTTTTCCCCGAAGGAGAGGGGGAGAAGAAAAAACATTCGGTAGTGCGCCTTTTGGTTGATTGGAAAGATTGCGTGTGCGTATGGAGTAAATGCTGTCCATGAATGCGTGTGTGCAAAAGTGACAGGTGACAAGGTGAGTTCCCCTTTAGTAATTATGGAAAATGTACGTGGTTCCGAGTGTGTTGACAGATTGGCTGTCTCACACGGCTAGGGCCTTGGGGTGGTCCCAGAGGTGCCGGACCAAGTCCCCAGCCCAGTTCGGGTAGCGGCCACTTCTCCGTAACAAGCCCAGAGGAAGGAGACTTTGTTTAAGGCAACGCCCTATTCAGCCCTGAGATGGCTGCCCCCCTGTGTGCCTACCCCAAGGATAAGAGGGTGACCAGAAAGTGAAATTTATATTTATTTTCCCACAAAGAAACAGTGTATCTACTTTCATGCAGAGGGATGTTGAATGTGGAAACATTTCGATGGGAAATATTTAAAGGCGTGTCTGGATGGTACTGATGTTCCAATATTTCCTTAAGGGAGATAATAACTTCCTGATGCGAAGGAAAGATGTTGACGCATGTATCTTGATGTTTACGAATAATGTGATACATATCCCCCTTTTGCTGGTGATAGATACTAATGTACCCCCATTGTATTTATGAATGCCTTGATTGTAAGGGAAGCAGTTGTTCTTTTTCCTCCTTCGTGGAGTGGAGGTATAAATGAAATGATTTAAGTGTTGGAGTTTGATTAATAGCATTTGTATTCCCGTAGAAGGACGGGAAACAAACTTTTCTTGTGTGTTTTTATTATTTGGCGCTCCTTGGGTGAGAGGAGTGATTGCGTGTACGTGCGGAGTGTACTTTGGGCGGATGTGCATATGTGTGTGTGTACGACCCCTAGAGTATGACAGTATGGTTAAAGCAAGAGTTCGATGTGATGCGAAATTGACAGAGTGCATCACATGTACAGCTGGACTAAGACAGGCATATGCATGCAGTGCAGTGCTTAAAAAAAAAAAAAAAACAAACAAACAAAAAAAAAAAAAAAAAATATATATATATATATATATATATATTATATATATATATATATTATATATATATATATATATATATATATATATATATAATATATATATATATATATATTAATTGAGAAAGCAACTGAAGTGCTCAGGAACGGAAACATGGCGCTATGATGTCTCTAGAGGCATTTGAATCATTCGTTCATTTATTAGCTGACGATGTCATCTTAAAGAAATTTCTCAGAGTAGAGATGAGGACACTAAATGACATTGTATATGGTGAAGTTAGCAGGTATCCTACATGTATCCCCCCCCCCCCCCCCCCCCCACACACACACACGAGAGACAGACAGAGAGAGAGAGAGAGAGAGAGAGAGAGAGAGAGAGAGAGAGAGAGAGAGAGAGAGTGTGTGTGTGCATATATATATATTATATATATATATATATATATATATATATATATAATATATATTATATATATGAATATAACCAGAAAGCCTAAAATGACTTTAAAAGTGCTCGACCCCTTGGGAGCAACATTTGTTAATGATGTTAAACAGGAAGGTTAAAACTCAAGGTTAAAAGGAGTTTTAACCTTGAGTTTTAACCTTCCTCTTTAACATCATTAACATATATATATATATATATACATTGGTGTACATGTTACAAATGGAACAGCAAAGAATTCCACTTAAAACATATAATAGGTTATACGTTTTAGATCTCAGAGGTAAAGTAAATTGCGTGACTCAAGTGCGAACCAGTTTGTTTGATTACGGTTTGGGGTTGTCTGGTACAATCAGGGGGTTGGATACGTGAATCATTTTATTCGTACACTTCGCCAACGGTTACTAGACTTACTAGACTGTAGTTGGCAAAATTGGACTGAACATTTTCAGACCAGCAGTAGATATGATATGTATAGACATTTTTTTGTGATGCACCTGTTTTGAAGCCCTATCTATTATTGGATTTGAACCCACATTGAAATAGATAACCACGATATTCTGATAACTCATGTGCTGTCCCTTTTCTCAGATCATTTTCTATGTGAATTTGGTG